>JBCEWB010675675.1:0-17391 GCA_039654565.1 Peronia peronii | reverse complement strand
AAAATTTAAAAGTCTTAAAATCTCAAAAAGTATACAATCTATAGGGCTCAAATTTGGCACACACATTTTCTTATTATTAGTCTGGGCAATAGACTATTTGGTATGGCTGTATTCAGTAGTAAAAAATTTTGACAATGGTTTTTTTTTTTTTTTTTTGGTAGCACTGAGTGTCAATTTTTGAAAAATTGATATAAATAAAGATAAGTGTAAAAGGACAAAACTAAGCAGCTTATTGCCCCAATATGACCCTAAACTAAGTTTTGACACCATAAATGACCCTGTAGATAAAGCAGTTTTTGAAATTTTAAGACTCTACGATTAGTGTTTTTTTTCAAGATGGCCACCATTTCCTTGGAAACCATCATTTTTTGAAAAAAATTGAAAATGAAAAACATCTTTCCCAGTCATACACAATAACATGTCAAAGTTTCTCTTCTTAGTCTGGTGAAATAACAATCTGAAATTTTCACCCGCTTACCCCCTTAATAAATCAATATGAACATTTTAACTCTACATGATCATTAATTAAATCATGTCAAAGTCAATCTGATTAAGAGATCTACATATGTGATAAGACATATCTGGTCAAATTTAAGTATAACCTTAGTGGAAAAAAGATATATACTTACATGTGGAAAGTAGTTTCTCACAATGGTATCCATATCTGAATTTCCTTGATAAATCATCTCCTTTCCTCGGTCACTCCGAATGGGATAGAATGTGTATCCGTCCATGCTGGTGCTGATGGTATATCTGGTTATCCATCTGTTTGCAATGGGACTGCCCTGTGTGAGAACTCCAGACAGATTCTGGGGTGTCAGGAAATCCACCTGGTGCCATTGGGAGCTGTCTGCATATCTGTTAAAAAATTAATACATGTAAAAATCATCAAGAAAATAAGAGATTAAAATAACAGCAACAAAACTAGGTTTATTTTTGTATAGTTCGCCTAGAAAATAATCAGTTATACATGAGAACAAGAATAAACATTAGTGTTATAGTGTATTACTAAGGAGACACAAACTCAAATCTTTTCCCTCTTTTTTTCTCCCTTCACGATGTTTCTATTTTCTGAGAAAGCAAACATGAATCAAGCTTGTAGTAACAACAAAGAGATATAAGAGAAAGCAAAAGAGGTACAGATTGGTATGCATCATGTCTTTCTTTTCCTTACTCTTACGATCACCATAATGAATACGTATGTCAAATGTCAAAGATTCTTTAAAAATCTGATTCTCACTCTGGAATCCATGAACCAAACTGGTTGTGCAATCTTCCATCGCTTGCATTGCTGTTGGAATTCAAATCACTTGAAGAAGATAATTGACTGTCCTGAAGCTTGGCAGGCATATCCACTTCCATGGGCACATTACATACCATATCTGGAATTCACATCACCATAATGTTTAAGAGATATATCATTCTGAATTTTTCTAAGGAATAAATAGATCATACCATAATGATGTATGGCATTACAAATATAAAATTTCATTATTCTCCACTTATTAGAAATGTTATCTTTGTCAGTATTCTTAGACCAACATTTTGTTGCATTTTCATCTTAATTTCATGAAAATATCTGAATTTGATAACTCTGACACAAGTGACAGAGGTGCAAAACAAAAGGCACTTCAAGTTGCTGGATGTAATAAATGAAAGAAAACCTAAAATTGATTTTGAAATACATATAATAATCTTTCGGGGGTTTCAACGACTTTAAGTTGTTGTCAAGATATTATATATATTATAGGTCATGTACAACCTTTCAATTCAGATATTTATTTTATAAGTCACTATTTCAAAAGTCTTTTCTGTCTTTTTCATTTGGCTCAGGGAGTTTCTTACCAGGTGGAGCAATGAAGGGAGTAGGTGGAGCAGGAGTAGGAGTACTTCCATCCTGATCTGAGCTTGGTGTTGGCGTTCCAAATTGTGTTTGACTTGGTACTACCATGACTGTTAAATAAAATCCCTATCATCAGTCAATTTGTTTTTCACCACTAAACCAAATTTTCATAATAAAACACTTTAGTACACATTTTTTACTGTCATAACTTTCTTTATTTGATAGCAACAATTCATTTCTTGAACATGAAAAGATCAACTTTGCTCTTCTTTTAAAAGCAGAAAAAAATGAGTTTAATCAGTGTGTTATGGAATCACATTTAAGGAGAGAACACTTTACTGCTGAATTTAATCATTAATTTCAATTCTTTCCCTGATGTGAATGTAATAATAAACACATAAAAAATGTTATTAATTTTACCTGAACATTCACATCTATAGCGCACTTTGTAGTCTCTGCAATTAGCAGAAAGAATCATGTCATTGTAACATTTCAAGCCTCCTGCCACAGTACATTCAGCTTCATCTATGGTACTGAAATCTTCTAGTGTGTCCTTGTCTACACACTGAATTTCAGCAACACTACCCCCTTGACAGAACAGCAACATTTCTTCTCTAGTCATCCTCTCAAAGTCTCCTTCCGTGCCAGTTGGTGTGTTTTTGTTTATCCATACTGACCATCCAGAGATACACGGCACTTCAGGAGGTGGTGACAATGGTGCCAAAGTTGTGGGAGTGGGAAATTCCACAGTGGTCAGTGTTGGTGTGGGAGTTTCTGATGATGGAGTTGGGACACCTAAGATATAAATAAATGGTAGATAACTACTTCAAGCCCTGCAATATTTAACCAAACTCTAAATTACAAAGAATGAAATATGACCCACCACCTTTAAAGAATTAATTTGTATTTTTTTACCTCAGAATATAGATCTATTGATTCTGAACTCTAGGTCTACAAGGTTTTACAAGTAATATTCTGAAAAATATGGATATTTTGTCTCACATTATATTTAAGTAACAGTGATCACATGGGGTACTTTAAACAATGTCATAGCTCAAATGAATAATTGTGTTTCAAGTTATATCACTTGAAAAACATTGAGATACTCGTGAAAAAAAAAATACACAAGTTGTAACTATGCACATGTACATAACATAACTTGATCATATGATCATTAACTTTGAAACAGATTTATTTTACTGGATTTCAACATTTCAACATTTTTGCTTTTTTGTAAACATAATTTTTTTTTTTTTAATGGACAAGTAGTCTTTGATATGTCCCATTTTATGGAAAAGAAATTACATGTTACCTTTTCCCAGTTTTCAGGAAACAAAGATGAAGAATTCATAATTATTATACTTTAAAAAAAATGACTTGCACTACATTTTCATTGGTCATACCTGAACAGTGGCACATGTATCTGACCATGTAGTTTTTGCAAATAACACCAAATGCAGGTATGTTGTCACATTCAAGACCATCTTCAAGTGTACATGTAGCTTCATTCAGATCCTTAAAATCAGTGTATGTGCCAACTTCCACACATTCAATGTCTGTGATATTGCCATTGGGACAGTAGTCAGCCAGTTCTGGAGCTGTCAGTTTTTCATAATCTCCTTGATTGCTCATGTCTGGTGTTTCCCTGTTCACCCAGGGAGACCATCCAGTCACACAAGATGGCTGAGGAGTGGGAGTTTGTGACACAATTACTGGTCCACTTGGTGTGGGTGAACCAGAGAGACCACTTGTTGTGGGGGATGCATAAGATCCACTTGGCACAGGAGTGGGAGATCCATGCTGTCCAGGGCTTGGTGTTATTGCTGCACAATGGCAACAGAGAAAGAAAAAAGAAAACAGTTGTATTTAAATAACAGCACTACACTTATTGTTTTCATCCCAAATAAGATCAACAAATATGATTTCTGATGTGACTTCAACGCCATTTTGACTGCATTTATTTGTGAGAGAAAAGGAATTTCTCTGAGATGTGATAGATGCATTATTAGATACAGAAGAGATCTTTTTGTTATATGCACTGCCATATAGTTAACATACATCGCAAAATATTCACGGCCAAAAATATCCTGTAGCAAACATCAAAATTATAATCCACATGATTACATTATACTGGAGTAATAAGACAAAAAGATTCAGAAATAAGCTTAAATACTTAAAAGAGAAAATAAAATGTCTTCTAAGATTGTGATACTTACTCTGGTCACAGACATCACAGAGCACACGAATTTCATAGTCCTCACATGTATAAGAAGGTGAGTTTGTGCATGTGAAACTGGCATCTTTCAAAGAGCAGTCAACATTAGGATTAGTGGGATCCCATGTCAACTTTGAACCTTTTACTCGACATTCAATTCTGGAAAACAAAAGCATATGATATTTTTTTTTTACCTGCAGGAAGAATAAATAGTGATGTGTATGATAAATGGTCTAGTGAAATTATGGGTTTCATTAATTACACTTGGATCTGTATAAATGCCTTTATGTAATTTTCAGTTTGAATGTAAGACGATAAATAAGTGCACATGTAATTACTCTGTGTATATGTGAGATGTAGGAAGTAACAAACAGATGTCTTTCAATACTGAAGCGCATTTTATAAAGGTACTAATCCTTTGTTCTCCACTCATTTTAAATATCCTTTGGTACATACACTACAATGTGTTGAGTCTGTTTTGACTTTTCTTTGATTTAGAAAATCATTATGGATTCAGGGATTGATTATAATGTACAGGGCAAACAAAAGAGATAGACCTAAATATTTACTTGATCTTATTTAAGTAAAAAGATTCTAACTAACCCAATGATGAAATCCTTTGAGCATGTACTTGTGGTAGGTGGATCTTGATAGAATATTTCCACCTCTCCAGTAGTGGGATGTGGAACACTGTTACTGACCCAAGGAGACCAATACTGACAACCTTGAGCTGGACAAAGAAAATAGTGTTGCTAACTGTGATGAACTTATGGTCTGTTTCCATCTATAGCAGCATCCACTGCTGAATTAATCCTTTTTTTGTTTGTTTGTTTCTTGCTCTCAAATTCAATTTTCCAATATTTTTCAGTCATTAATTTATTTTTTATGGTGATGAGTACATTAATTTTAGACCTACCCTTGTAATACTGTTCTCACACTTCAATCAATAATTTTTAGTTTATTTTCAATGACTGTCTTTCATGGAATATCAATAATGTAACAAAAAGAACAAGAAAAGACATTTCTGAATAACTTTTCCAATCTTTTGGTTAAGCAAATCAAACAAGAATGCAGTTTTGCTTGATACATTTGTTTGATATATATGTATTTTTTTTCATCTTTTCTGAATAGTTAAATTTACATCACTTCATTTTAGATTATCTATTCTAACTAATCTCTCACGGGTGGGAGTTCCTTGATCTGGTCCACTTGGAGATGGTGTTGGTGTCAGCCCACCTGTTGGAATTGATGCTGGTGTTGGTGTAAGGAAGTTCAATGGCACAGGTGTTGGAGTGGGGGATTCACATCCCAGAACATTGAATCTCAGTCCAATAAAGTTATGGTATCCCACAGGACGGATACGCACAAATCGTGCCACTACAGGTTCAAACAAATTGGTTACTGGCGTATTTCTGTCAGAATTTGCATTAAACACAACAGGTTTGTAATTGTTATCATTGACAGCATGGAAGTTGGCACCATCAGTGCTATAGTAGACAATGTATTTGGTGACCCAAGAGTCTGCATCTGCATGGCCTTGAGTGACAACTCCAGATACTTCATAGGGAGCCAGGAAATCTACCTGGATGTACTGGTCGTTGTCGGACACACTGAGAAAAAAAAGGGGTCGAATGAATCAAGAAATGCTGGCTGAAGATAAAAAAGTATATTAAATAAATAAAATCTATCACCAAAAAATTTTGGAGATGATGTATCTCACAAAATCATTATACAGATTACTCACAAATAGCACATTGTAGCTAATTTTAATATTATTTCATTTCAAAGAATGAGCATGCTGATAAGTACTCCAATTATTTAAATACATATATATTTATATGTACTACAAATCGGTCAATGCACTTTTATTCTTAACCCATTTTTTTAGAATATGCAATCACTTTAATGATAGAAAAAATAAACAGGCTATCTAACAGAAGACTTTGTAGTTATATGTGTATCAATATTGACTATATGAAAAAAGCACTTATATGTCTAAATAGGTAACAAAAGCCACAAAGACATGGTGACAAAGTGATGTGCAATGACAAATTATAGACACATAATAAATAGAATATACCTTGGAATCCAGCCTCCAGCCTTGGAACCATCTTGCTGTGCATAAAGTCTTCCTCTGGAAGGTTTGTGGTTAATGTCAAGGTAGCTTGAAGCTGTCAGCTGCTGGTCTCCAACAATGAGGGAATTACTGATGCCCATTGGAACATCACAGGCTGCAGGGATCCAAAATGCATAATCTGTTTTATCTTCACATTAGAATTACACAAGAATAATCATTGTGTTGATCTAATTCTCAATTATATCATTGAATTATTTCTTTGTATGAACCATTGGTTGGATGGATTTAAAAAGCAGCCATCATAATGCTCAACTGTATCATTGAATTATGTTTTTGTGTTGAATACGTTTAAAAAGTAGGCAATCTTTCTATCAGCCTAAAGTTTATTGAAAAAACATGTTTTGTAACATCTAAAGTTGGTAAAATGTATCCCGCTGACCATTTCTGAGCTTGTATTGTGACAATATTAGACAAACTTATCTCACAAAAGATTACAACTCACGTGGTTTTGGGGCCTTTGTAGGTGTGGCACCACTTGGCACAGATCCAGGCGATGTAGGTGTAGCACCAGGTGATGGAGTGGGTGTGGCACCAGTAAATGTTGGTGGAACAAATGTTGGACTTATCACAAGTGGAGGACTTGGTGTGCAACCAACTGCCGTGAATCTCAGTCCATAACCATTTCCAGAGGGTTTGGTGGGTACAATCTTCACATACTGGGCAACGATGTTGCGATTGAAAAGACTCCTCTCTGGTGTGTCATTGTCTGTGTTGCCCGTAAAAGTGTATGGTGTTTGTGTTCCAGGAGTTTCTGTGTAAGGTGCAAAGGTTTGTCCGTCCAAGCTCAGGTGAACTTCATATTCTTCCACCCATCGTTGAGAGTCTGGGCTGCCTTGTGTCACAATACCAGATATGAGTTTGGGCTCATTGAAATTCACCATAATCCAGGGATTTGCTTCGGTACTGTGAATTAAATATAACATTTCAAAATGATTTCCTTCTTTTCTATGTTTATGACCTGAGAAAGTTAAATACCTTCTTATAGCTGACAATGAGTAATGATATTAACCCCAAAAGTGCGCCGCATGTACATATCCAACAGGTGAAACGCTCTTCATAGTGCAAATCTCGGATTTATACGGTCTGGCCTCTCAATGCTATGCCTGTCACATTGCTGTGATATGTTTCATCTTGTCGACCAAAATTAGGTTTTTATCAGACTTAGTTTTGTCAAAATGTCAAATAATAGGTACAGCTGCATCTAAGTACAAGATCTTTCAATAGTGAATAATTTTTGTCTTAGAATAAGATAATGAGAAAGCCCATACATAGAGCTGAATCCGGCAATAGGTAACAGAAAGACAGAAGAAGAGAAATCAAAGGCCACATGGCCCGCTCAAGTCCTCTCAAATGGTCTATAGCTACAGTCAAAAGAAACAATCATGTGGGAGGAGAGTATCAAATACATGTAGTCTCTTTGTTTACATTACACTGAATAAAAACACAGACTCCCCTGACCACTTGACCCACTTAACAAGTTTCGCATTGACCAGTGACCAAGCTATTGAGAGTACAAGTGAGCTATAATTGCTATGAATGAAAGCTAAAGTATCCTATGTATTTATTAGTTTATATATCAGATAGCTCTCTTGTGCTCTCACTCTATGCCGTCATTAGACCACATGTAGTATTTCTTTGTAGTTGAGTTACTGCTGCCCAATCAACATCGCTGGTCTTATCTAATAAGAATAATCTAAGTCCACGTGGTGGTCAGAGGGATGATAGCTTGCAGTCTGTGCTAAGATTCTATAAGATGAACGTAAATATACCCCTATGCGAAGTGGTTTAGTTCGGGCAGTTACATTAGGTTATGAACAAATCTGTAATGGAAATAGCCGGTGTGACGAGAGGTGATAAATTTGACATCCATATGGAATTCACATGTCTTTGTGAATACAACCCCTTCTCCTACCATCAGCTCTTTTCAAATAATATGTGTGAAGAAAGGGTGGAGTTAGGGGAGGGGTTAGAGGAAGACATTGGTCAGTATGGTGGTCAATCTGAGCCTGCATTGTGTCACTCCAAAGCCAAGACAGAGTCTCTATTGTCAAAACAAACACCCTGAGGCTAAGCACTGGCACCGACGATGCAGATTGACAAGCCCAGCAAGGCACGCCACAGGGCGTTGCAGCCCTTAGGCTCAGTCGCAGTTCTAGAGTTAACATCCATTTTCTTTTAAAAGGCACTGAGAATCATGTACAAAGTATTGATAGTGAGTTTTTGGTTTAGGATAGATCAGATAATTACAGAAGTACTGCAACAAATATTTTACCTATTCATAATCGGAGATAATGCTCTTAAATACTTCGTTTCTAATCACCTTGGAATCCAAGATCCACCAGATGTAGGAGATGGAGTTCTGTACAATCTTCCATCAGCTGCTGTGTGGTTACCATCAAGAGAGGATGAGGCTGTCAATTGGCTGTCACGGATCACATATTCACTTTCCACACCCATGGGAAGCAGGCACACTGAAAAGATTTGGATACTGACATATGTCATTTTTATCAGAAGAATCAACAGAGTTATTTGTTCTTCTTTTCAAGACATAATTTCTGTTTACTTACCATTAGAAATTTAAAAGCTCGGAAAAGACTGCTGTATCTTTATTGACCATATGTTGCATATCTCTATCACTAAACCTTTTATTTACCAATTTCCATCAATATATAATGATGCAGAATAGATGTGATATTTACCAATGACTTTTGACACACAATAATATTGGTTAACCCTGAAAAGAGTACTTTAAATTTAGGAAACATATCAAACTAATTCAAAACTCTCCCCTTGCTCAGTTTCATTTTTTGTTCTTTTTAATTTGGATGCCATTTCCTGATTACCTGGTGGTGGAGGGATCTCTGTCACACCATCAGTGGGGCCAGTAGGCTGAGGTGTGGGTGTGCTGGCATCTGAATTGAAAACTGTGGGTGTTGGAGTGTACAGAGGGGCTCGGGTTGGTGCAGCAAAATCTTCCTTTGAAGGATTACAGCCCAATACATCAAACCTGTGACAAGAAAAGACTTATTGTCATTAAACACTGAAACTATTATACCAGTAAAAAGTCTTAATGGTATAGTGGTGAAACATTCTTACTTGGAAAAGGAAATACATTTTCATGGTAAAGATTTTTTCCTGACTGCACAACTCTCAGAACAAATGGTCTCCACAATTACATTAGCAAACTTTTGCTTAAATACTTCGAAGTTTATCTATCAAATGAGAGTGAGTGACATATATTACAAAACTAAAGTCGACTAATCATACTTACAATGTAGAGAAAGCAAGCTTAGTTACTATTTTTTAACAATGGATATAGGAAGATGATCTTTGGGCAAGGACAGAAAGAAAATTCAGTCAAAATGCAGGCTTGATTTACCTTATTGCAATGCCCAAATGGCTTCCTGTAGGAACAATCTGCAAATACTGAGCCACAATGTTTTTGAAGAAAAAGTTGGTGACTGGTGTGTTGGTGTCAGTATTGCCAGAGAAAATTTGGGCTTTTCCATCTTGGTTTTCAGTGTAGGGGATGAAGTTTACACCATCCATACTGTAGAACACTTGATAGCGAGAGACCCATTTTTCTTCTCTGCCCTCACCTTGTGTCACGACAGCTGATAGAAACTTTGGTTCTTGGAAATCAACTTGGATATATGGAGCCTTATCATCAGATCTGAAAAAAAGAAGCAAGCAATCTTTTTATGGAAAAACACAAAAGAAAGAGCCAAACTATGAAGCTTCATAAAATTATCCTCGATTACATTTCATTTTAAGTCAATGGTAAATGAAAAAGTAAACTGTTAAAAATAATGTTAGTGAAATCTCTACATGTACAACAACCATCTTTGCTGTCTCATTTTTTTATTGCTCTGAGGCATCATAGCTCTTGTTTTTTTCTTAATGAGCTAGCTCCAAAATTGAGCAAAATCTTGATTATATACTGTATAGTTCTTTACAGTTTTTGGTCTATTTAAATATTCTGTACATGATTTTTCTCATTAATATTAGTGTATTATCAGCTATGCAACTAAAGAAAACTTTCAAATTAGTTGAATCCTGTTATCTCAAACCATGATAGGCTACAGATAGCTCATCAATCTCAATTTATATTATGGAGTCAATTATGATTTCCGATGAGCTGCTATGATCTGACCATTTATATCCCATAGATTTACTTACGCTGGTATCCAAGATCCTTGATAGCCATTCTCAGACAGCCTGGCATATTTGGCCTCATGTATAGGTGATAAAGAGGATGTTGCTGTTATTTGGGAGTCTTCAACAATTCTTTGGTTCTTTATTCCCATTTCCTCTGTGCAGACTGGATATGATATCATTAAACATCTTGTATTAGGTCATAATCAAAGACAAAAAAAAAAAAAAAAAAAACTAGTTCAAAATTTATTCTTCAGACTATTCCTTCTGCTGCAATACAATCTAGAATAGAATCTAATTTAAGAAAAAATATCTACTTGAAGCAAAGGACAGCCAATAAATTCTTTTTCAGGAGCAAAAAGTGTCTTTTTTGGATCTTTAGGACAGTAGACGATTTATTTCCATTACAGCTAGGCTGACAAATTATTAATAGTAGAAATTTACTGAGTATTTTTTTCCAAGCCCACACATCATTTTTGATTATGAATCATTTTCTATTGTTAAATGTGTATTTCAATGATTGAACTAATTACATATGCAAAAACCATACATAAGGTTAATCTATTGCTTGCATTATATATTTAATTCCTGATTTGCAGTTAAAAATAAGGTTAACAATCAATAAAAGTGACCAAAAAAAAAAAAAAAAAAAGTTTCATTTGCACCATAGCTGTGACAAATAGTGCATAAAATTTCAGAAAAAAGAGAACAGAAGAGTGGAATGTATTTACTTGGTCCATAAGGAGAAGACACTGATGGTGTTGGTGTGGGATAGTAAAAAGGACCAGGGGTTGCAGCAGGAGTTGGTGTTCCACTGGATACAGTTGGTGGTTGATGGAAATCTACAGTGGGACGAGGTGTTGGTACTGAGTTGAAGAAACAGCCAATATAGTTCACTCTGAGGCCTGGACCAGATGGTGCCCATTCTAGAGGTGTTAGCCTGATGTATCTGGCCACAATCACCTGGTGGACAGTACATTTGTAAAATAATTATCAATGAAAATAAATAGCAAAGAAATCTATTACAAGCAGATCTAATTTATGGTGATGTGTATCATAAGTTTTCTCCTTGAATCTGTAAAACTCAAACTTACTGATCTATTTCAGAAGTCATGATTGCATTTGCAACTATACCTTGTTCTATTCAGCTAACATTCTCTACATTACCTTTTAGGTTATCAGTGTCAACTTGTTATTCAATGGTATCAACCATAATGTCAGGTACACAGTATAATATTATTCTCACTGAATGATATAAGTTGCCCACAGAACTTAATTTCAAAATCTAAGAAAACACTGTCTATCTAATTTACATATTTCATGCCATCTTGAACAGAATAATTAGAGAACAGCTGATAATATATCTGCCACTTTCAAACATTTGATTCAAGGGGTAAATTTCATTCTATAAAAAACAAAGACCAGATATACTTCTTCTCTCTTTAGGTATATTTATTTGTATTGCAAATGATAGCCAGAGGTAAAACTAAATGTCAAATTATAATATGAAAGACTTAAGTGATCATGATACACTTACATGTGGGAAATAATTCCTGACCACTGTGTCTGCATTTGAATTCCCTGTATAAATTATCTGATTTCCACGCTCATCACGAACTGGATAGTATGTGAATCCATCCAAACTTGTGCTAATGGTATAACGGGTTATCCATCTGTTTGCACTGGGGCTGCCTTGTGTGAGAATTCCTGACAGATTCTGGGCTGTCAGATAGTCCACTTGATGCCACTGAGCTGTATCTGCATAGCTGAGGAATTAAAATACTTGATGTCAGACTGCAAATATATTCAAGATATCAATGTCTTGTTTGTTAGATTTCTCTCAATAAGACAAATAATAATCATCAAACTTTAATCATATTCAATATTTATTGACAATTTTAATTCATTTGGTTGCATGATTTAATTTTATTAAAACAAGAGCACTGAAAACAGTAAAATTCAAATGACAAGTGACTAAGTACAAAATTTAGCTTACAGGGGAATCCATGAGCCATAGGAATTGTACAATCTGCCAGCTGATGCAGTAGACTGGGAATCCAAGGCAGTTGAAGAGGAGAGCTGGTTGTCTGTTACCACACTGGGCATATCCACACTCATTGGAATGTTGCATGACATACCTGCAAAGAAAAATTGTTTATGAACAGACATTGCATTAATAACAATGCAAATTATGGGCTTTATCATACTTTTCTTCAGGATAAGATATTTCAACTCTTACCATTTCCCAATCCCAACTCACCCCTGTCCCAAACTACATAGAAATATAAATGTAAGGCAGAAGAAAAGCATACCTTGAGGTGGTGGGAATGGTATTGGTGGAGATGGTGTTGCTGTGCTTCCTGGCTGTAGAGAGCTTGGCGTTGGTGTCCCTTGAACCATTGGTGCTGGTGTTGCTGATATTAAATGATAAAAAATACAAATTTACAGTGATAATTTTTCAATAAAGTGCGTTGCAGCATCATCATGAAGTGATTGAAAGCTGAAAAGACAGTCTGCATAGACGATAGGAGCCTTTTATATAACAATACTATTGAAAGATCTGTTACTGTGAGTAAGCAGTTGTCATTTTGAAACTGTGTTACAAATAAAGCATTATGTTACAGTTTTTTCATTTCATTGTGAAAGAAATAAAATAGCACCACAATATTTCACAAAGGGTAACTACAAAGAAGTGATGGTTAATAACCAATATATAGTTTCAACAATTATCCTACATCATGTTTATTCATTAACATATCAGGCTAAGAGAAAGTGAAACTTTGTAGGATATATGGTTTGTAATTTGAAAGTTATAAATTTAAAAAAAGAAGAGAGAGAGAGAGATAACTATATGGACAATATTCATGTTTTCTTGACATTGCTTACCTGAGCAGTCACACATGTAACGCACTTTATAATCTCTGCAGTGGGCAGCAAGGATCATGTCATTATAGCATTTCAAACCCTCTGCTATTGAGCATTCAGCTTCATCAACAATGCTGAAATCTTCTAATGTATCATTGACAACACACTCTATCTCTGTCACAGTGCCACCTTGACAGAAGGACAACATTTCCTCTCTGGTCATTTTCTCAAAGTCTCCTTCAGTATTGACTGGTTGAGCATTGTTGATCCAAGAAGACCACCCTGCTGTACAATCTGGTGACGGTGTGGGAGCTACAGCCACAACATCTTCTAGAAATGTTGAGCAAAACGTTATCACAAATGTACTGTATATGCCTGCTGCACATGTTTGATATTCAAATCTGATTTGCTTGTCACTCTCAAAGTGAAAAACAGAATCACATCTACAAAAAAAATAGCTGTATGAAAAAGAAATATTTATATGTAGCAAATAGATTTTGCTTTGACATCATATTAGAAAGCGTAAGCATCATGAAAATCACAACAGAACTAATAATTAGCATTAAGATTTACTTCCATTTTATCAACAACATTTGACTCAAATCTCAACTTACATTCCTATACATTTTTGCTTATTATAAATATGATTTTATGAAGCAGCAGTCCTAAAAACATCACCTTTATGAAAAAGATATTATATCCCTCTTTTCGGAGAACAACAAAAAAAAATTGCATTATAATTTTGTTGGTCATACCTGAACAGTTGCACATGTATCTGACCATGTAGTTTTTGCAAATAACATTAAATGCAGGTATGTTGTCACATTCAAGACCATCTTCAAGTGTACATGTAGCTTCATTCAGATCCTTAAAATCAGTGTATGTGCCAACTTCCACACATTCAATGTCTGTGATATTGCCATTGGGACAGTAGTCAGCCAGTTCTGGAGCTGTCAGTTTTTCATAATCTCCTTGATTGCTCATGTCTGGTGTTTCCCTGTTCACCCAGGGAGACCATCCAGTCAAACAAGATGGCTGGGGAGTGGGAGTCTGTGACACAATTATTGGTCCACTTGGTGTGGGTGAACCAGAGAGACCACTTGTTGTGGGGGATGCATAAGATCCACTTGGCACAGAAGTGGGAGATCCATGCTGTCCAGAGCTTGGTGTTATGGCTGCAAGAAACAGAAAACAGTAGTATTTCAATAACAGCACAAAATTGTTTTCATTCAGATCAACAAATATGAATTCTGAAATGTAAATTCGGCAACATTTCACCTGCATTAAATACAGAAGAGATTTTGTTTTGTTTGTTATAATGCTCTGTCATACAATTAACATACATTACAAAATGTTCATGTCCAAAAATATCTTGAAGCAAATTTGATACTAAAATTATAATCCATGTGATAATACACAATGCAGGAATAAGACAAAAAGGTTCAGAATTATAATTAACTACTCAAAAGAGGAGAATAAATGCCTTCTGAATTTCTGATACTTACTCTGGTCACAGACATCACAGAGCACACGAATTTCATAGTCCTCACATGTATAAGAAGGTGAGTTTGTGCATGTGAAACTGGCATCTTTCAAAGAGCAGTCAACATTAGGATTAGTGGGATCCCACGTTAACTTTGAACCTTTCACTCGACATTCAATTCTGAAAAAAGTATACAGTATTTTTTTTTTTTATCTTCAGAACAATAACTACTGATGTCCCTTACAAATGTTCTTGCAAAAATATGGGCTTCATGAGCTACAGCTGGATCTATATATCCTCATATGGAATTTTCCATTTGCACTGTGAGATGATAGATAAATGCACTTGTGGTGTCTGTGTATATGTATGTGTTTTTGAGTACAGAGACAGATATCTTTTAATACTGAAGTGCATTCCCTATAGATATTCACCTCTCTTCTCCACTCATTTCTAATATGCCTTGGTACATACAATACAAGTGTGCTGATTCTGTTTTGACTTTTCAGAGATTTACAGCTGTCTGGGAAATCCTTATGTAGTAAGGAATTCATTATAATATATATATAATTGTACAGGGCAAACAAAAGAGATAGACCTAAATATTTACTTGATCTTATTTAAGTAAAAAGATTCTAACTAACCCAATGATGAAATCCTTTGAGCATGTACTTGTGGTAGGTGGATCTTGATAGAATATTTCCACCTCTCCAGTAGTGGGATGTGGAACACTGTTACTGACCCAAGGAGACCAATACTGACAACCTTGAGCTGGACAAAGCAAACAGTAATGAATTCATTCATCTATGGCAGCATCCACTAATAAGTGTATCTTTCTTGTTCTGTTTCAAATGCAGTCTCAGAATATTGTTCTGATACCAAGTTATTTTTCATGTGAATAAGCTCATTAATTTTAGACATATCTTTGAGATACAGATCATATATCAAAACATTAAATTCTGGTTTATAAATCTCATTAACTGATCTTCATTGAATCAGTGACAACGTAACAAAGCTAAGAATCTGCTTTGCAATGTTTTGTCTAGGACGATCAAACACGTATACACTTTTGCTTAATGCGTTTGTTTAGTGAAATATCTTTTATTCCATCTTTCCTGAATAATCAAATCTATATCTCTTCGTTTCAAATTATCTGCTTCTAACTAATAACTCACGGGTGGGAGTTCCTTGATCTGGTCCACTTGGAGATGGTGTTGGTGTCAGCCCACCTATTGGAATTGATGCTGGTGTTGGTGTAAGGACATTCAATGGGATGGGTGTCGGAGTGGGTGATTCACATCCCAGAACATTGAATCTCAGTCCAATAGAGTTGTGGTATCCCACAGGACGGATACGCACAAATCGTGCCACAACAGGTTCAATCAAACTGGTTACTGGTGTATTTCTGTCAGAATTTGCATCAAACACAATTGGTCTGTAATTGTCATCACTGATGGCATGAAAGTTGGTTCCGTCAGTGCTATAGTAGACAATGTATTTGGTGACCCAAGAGTCTGCATCTGCATGGCCTTGAGTGACAACTCCAGATACTTCATAGGGAGCCAGGAAATCTACCTGGATGTACTGGTCATTGTCAGAAACACTGAAAAAGTTGGTAAAATGAACTAAGAAATGTTGGCTGAGGAATATAAGGTATATTTGTGGAAAAAAAAAAACAAGTCTGACTTTAGATAAATATAAAATCTATCACCTCAATGAACCATTTTGCAGATATTGTATCACACAAAATCATTACACAAACAGATTACTCGCAGATAGCATGTTATAGCTAAGTTTAATTATTATTTCGTTTTTAAAGAATGAGCACACTGATAAATACACCAATTGTTTAAATACATAATTTTACTTACATATGATATATGTACTACTATCTCAGTCTGTGTGCTTCTATTCTTAATATGGATATCACATTTCTTAACATATGCAAATCAATTTATCAATAGAAAACATAAACAGTCTATATGACACTCTGCAGTTGTATGTGTATCAACAATGACTGCATGAAAAAAGTAGTTATGTCTAAATAGGTAATAGAAGCCACAAAGACATGGTGACAAAGTGATGTGCAATGACAAATTATAGACACATAATAAATAGAATATACCTTGGAATCCAGCCTCCAGCCTTGGAACCATCTTGCTGTGCATAAAGTCTTCCTCTGGAAGGTTTGTGGTTAATGTCAAGGTAGCTTGAAGCTGTCAGCTGCTGGTCTCCAACAATGAGGGAATTACTGATGCCCATTGGAACATCACAGGCTGCAATGATCCAAAATGCATAATTTGTTTCATCTTTATATTAGAATTACACAAGAATAATCATTGTGTTGATCTAATTCTCAGTTGTATCATTGAATTGTTTCTTTATGTTTCTTTGTGTTGAATACATTTATTAAATAGGCAATCTTTTTACCAGCCTAAAAGAGGTATTACACGTTCAGTCGAACCGGACCGGCCATGGGCTTCAGTCGACCGTCAGTTCGCCGGCAGTCTGACGGGAATGTGTAATAAGGAAATCGTCAGTCCGCCATCAGTCGGCCAGGCGGCAAGCTAGATGCCCCAGAAAATCAGGCACTGCCTGATATTTTCCAGTCCGGTTTGTCTGACGAGAACAGGATGTGCTTGGCGAGCAGCATGTCTTTGATCTTTTACCAGCCGGTGAATAAATGCTCTTTCATA
>JBCEWB010675564.1:653-17392 GCA_039654565.1 Peronia peronii | reverse complement strand
ATAGATAGATAGATAGATAGATAGATAGATAGATAGATAGATAGATAGATAGATAGATAGATAGATGGATAGATAGAGAGAGAGAGAGAGAGAGATGGATAGATAGGTAGGGTGAGTCATATCATATCACAACGTCTCATTTTAAACCTGTTAGCTGTATAAAGGCTAAAGTGGTGAATTTGAGAAACACTCTCGTCCATATCTTAGCACAAGGGACCTTTTGGCTTTGGAAATGTATGTATCTTTCACAAAGCAGTTCCATCACTCTTGATAGGGATGTCCGCTGTGGACCGAGAGGACGGCAGTTAGTCGTTGCAGTCCAGGCACTAGCAAGCAAAGCGCGGGGGAGAGCACGGCTGTTTGTGTTATTGACAAGCGGGAGCGACTGTCAGCGACCACTCGTTCCCTACCCTATTGGCCCACGCCGTCCTGCCTGCCGTACACGAGCCATGGCACCCAAGGTTGAGCAGCTGGCACCCTACATTGGCTCATCAGCATTTTAGCCCCGCCTACCCACCGTAGGCTGTGGCATTCCGTCTCGTTCACCATTCAATCACATTCGCAGGGCTGTTCCTGTTTCCTAAGTTCTCGAGGCCCACAACACGGGATAGAAATCCCTGAAACGATCTCGTTAACCATATAAAGATCCTGTGGTGAGATTTCCCCCGTCACTTGTTCGCCCCAGTTTTCAAAAGGGCTGATACAAACCCAAGTGCCTCATCCGGACCGATAAGGGGACAGCGATTTTGTGCGATTTCTGACTCATTCACGCATTTGATTCGATACTGTGGGACGTTCATGATAATATTAAGATATCCTGTTATATCCTGCCATTTGCTGTGGTAGTAGTGGTAAGCAAGGCGATATACTTTGGACCAAAGTTATATATTCCGGTGACCGCAAGACTTTTCTTCACAACTGTGATTTAGATCTGACTTAACTCTTCAGTAATCATGAGATAACTGTGAGACTTCATAGTCTGTTTAATTTTGTTTTCTGATCGTTACAGTGTTTGTCGGGGACAAGAGAGGAAGACAGACGGAGTTGTCAGTATGTTACAAGAGACAAAATCAGAGACAGCAATGGAAAAATCCAGATCAGGGAATCCCTTCAGCATAAGCCGAGTGCTGGCAGATGATTTTGGAAAGAATTTCAAGAACGGATTGCCGGTCAGTCCTCCCGGGCATCAGAATCTCCGTTCATCATCCGACTCTGTCCATAGTTCAGCCTCTGGGACTTACTCGCACACAAGTCCCTTTCATCTCCACTCAGCATTCACCAACAACAATCACAAGTCTGCCTTAGATGGCCCCACAGTTTCCAAAGATAGCAACGGACTCTATCGTCGAGCAGATTTACACAGGGAAAAGAAAGAAAACTCTCGTCCATATCACAGTCCGCCGCCGTCTTCGCTTTATCTGGACAGTCGAAAAGACACAGATACGACCTCTTCAGATTTTGATTTCGCTAAAGACGATACCGATGAGGAAAATGTAGAAATCTGCGGACATGGACCCGGTAGCTCAGAACTGCCAATGAATTGTTCACTGGAAAGGCAGAACTTATGTCAGCAAGAAGGTCAAGATGCATCCGAGTCGCTGGAACGAAGAAGTTGCTGCAGTTCTCCCGGCTCATACGATGACTCGGTCTTTGACAAAGAGGACCAAAATAATAACACAGATGTAGAAGTCGACGACGACGAAAACAGTGAAAACTTCGATGATATCAGACAAACAGATAACGGGGAGAAAATCCCGATAAACGATGATGCAGACAAAGACTCGGAAAAGAAAGCGGGAGAGGGAGTTGACGAGAAGGGTGATAAAGAGTCCAAGTCAGAAGAAGACAAGAAGAACGAGAAGCCGCCGTTCAGTTACAACGCCCTGATCATGATGGCCATCAGAAGCAGTCCAGAGAAAAGGATGACCCTCAGTCAGATCTACGAGTTCATCACCAAAAATTTCCCTTATTACAGAGACAACAAACAAGGCTGGCAGAACTCCATACGTCACAATCTCAGTCTCAACAAATGTTTCCTCAAGGTAACGTAACTAACTTATTTCTGCAAATGTCCTGATCTGATTTTCCTTTATCTTATATAGCTAATAATTAAATTGCACGTCATATTTTGTCGTATCTGTTCTGACAACTGCAAATGTGTGAACTATGTGAAAACAAAATTAAAAGAAAAAAACAATAAATAAACATAAACCAAGAAAGAAAAGCCATCAACAGAGAACAGCTTTCATGTCAATACCAGAACCCCATACAAAGTCTGTCAACAAGTGAACTAGATCGATTCTATTCTTTACCATAATATTTTCTCGCGCTTGTCCCTCGCCCTATTTCTATTATTGTTGTTATTTGTACAAACCCGTTGACAGTTGTAATAATTATGGTCGTTATTGTCGATGTTGTTGATATTGATTGTTGCTGTCGTTCTCAGCATGACCGTTGCTGATTGGTTACCGCAGTTGTTATTGGTCATATTGACATGGTGTAATGTTTACATCGGTTGTCTTGTGAATTTTTGTTGACATTGATTTAGATCTAAGAGAGAGGTCACGGGAGGGATGGCTGAATAACTGATGGGAAAATGCGCTGCTACATTGCATTTCCTGGAGCACAGAAATAGGGGGAAAATGTCTCATGTTCGGGATAAGTGGAGGTCTTTGACTTGGGGTTTGTACAATATAAAGAGAAGCGAACGACTATTTTTTCATTATACTTTGGCTATTTCTTTGGACAGACTAAACTTGTTATTGTTATTCTATTGGCTTATTACTATACATCTAGTCTCTTTAATATCTGTACTTGCAGCACCATCATTGCAATATCACTGTAGAACGCTCTGATTAATGTTATTTTCAGAGTGATATTAGTATTGTGCTGATTTGTGGTACTACGTTATCCCCATTGTATTCATTCAATCTTTACCGTTCACAGCCAGTATTCTTTTCACATAAATAATTGTCTCTAATTTTCTTTACCATTTTCCCATCGGAAACCATTAATGAACCCTATAACTGGAGATGTTTTACTAACATTGTTATGGTCACTTATTCTCTCACAATGCAGCACTTAAGAAATATTATTATCGATTTTTCTGTTTTCGAGCGTCGACCTTTTAAGTGAGTGCTTTTAAAGTGTAACTGTCTTCCTGTGTAGTCTGCGGCCAGGCGTCCCCAAGGCAGGCACTGTACTACCAACTGCGACAATGTAACATTAAATTCGACAAATAGAACTGTATGTAAGAAGAAGAAGACTCATGATGATGATGATGATAATAATCATGACAACTACAACAACGTAACAATTACAACAACAGAATCTTTTTAAAATACTTTTTTGTTAAAAAGACATAATCATGAACATGGCCATAAAGACAGGAAAACAAACATTACTCGTTAAATTAATGATCTCTATCAGTGACTAAAAAAACAATGCTGATCATTTTTAATGACTAAGCAACAACAACAAATGACCAGAGCTAGAATGTCAACAACAACAACACCGACAACGATAGATCCGCCATCAATGTTTACAAAAAATTATCATTTTTCATACCTGATTTTGTACACAAATATGGACAATCAAGACATATTTTATATATAGAAATTAAATGTCAAAGTAGGTTGGTCAAATATACATGTCATGTACAGTCACCCACTTATACATTTAAACAACATTGAAATAAGTAACAATAACAATAACAACAAATTCTGATGTAATTCACTGTAGACCGCCTTTAATATTGACTCTGTTAACATTAGATCATTAGCATTTTGAATCTTCATCATAATTATTCGTTGACTATTTGAAATGATTTTTAAATTCTTCGTACACAGGATATAAAAATAGTTGAATTTAATTTTCATTTGTTAATATTTTATACTGTCACACTCACGACTGAAGAAATGCAAAGCATGTATATTATATAATTTTGACAAACTTCAGTCTAAGATAGCATGGTGGGGCAAGCCATCATCATACCAGTACCGCTGTATGAATCCACTAGAAGAGAGTGACATTCTTTACCTCTATTTTGGTACGTTATTTTTTACGAGTTTTTCCCTTTTAACGTTTCGGCCATATACGGTAGTCACAGCTACGCTGCCAAACCCAAATAATATTAAATGTATTATAGAATATTGTATCTCTAGGGATGCCGTGGCCTAGAAGTTAGGCGTCTACTTCAGCGAATGTTACCGAAGTTTTCAGTGATTCGATTATCCCCTGGCTTCTTGGTAGAGAAGCCCGACGTTTAGCCTTCTCTGGTAATAGCGAATATATTTTGAAAATTCCGTTTGTACATTGTGCAAGTTAAAGAACTCTTGTAATTAAAACTTAGGTGAAAGAGTAGGCGAAACGCCGCTGCCCAGGCAAATTTCCAAACTCAATTGATCAAAATTTGTACCCAATAAAATTTCTTCTCACAAAACTGGACATGCACTTTAATCCTACTGTCATAGAATTCAAAAGTTACTATAAAATTTATTTTTTTTTAAAATCATATTGGTAGCTTCCTCAATTGTTGTATTGAATGCATCTGTTATTTTCTTCCAGGAAGAGAGATCCAGACATTTTTTTTTTTTCATTCGTTCTTATTTTCGTATTTTAATTGCAAGATGTAGAAGGACTATATTGCGTGTTTAAAAACGTTACTGCCGACTACATAGCATTGTTTTGTACTTGTTACTGTCCCTTAATGATATTATGCTTATAACTGTTGATATTAGCTATATCATTACATGGTGTTGCTATCATCCACATAAATCTGTCTCGACTGGTGCCCATGTGTAACAATAATAAAATAACTGTTATTTGTCACTCACTGACATAATGCTGTTGTCATCCTTATCAGCAGACAACAATATCCACATACTGACATACTATCGCTAATATTCACGTACAGTTAATTTTTGTTGCTGTTATCCATATATCGATATTATATATAGATATATATATATATACGTCTTTGTTAGCGAAGTAGTGCCAAGGACTCGTGCAGCCATTAATGGCAAACAGGTCATTTCTATAATCAAACAAATAAAAGAGAAAGGAAATGATCTGTATTCATTAGTTTAAAAAAAAAAGGAAATTACAAGAAAGATTTTAAAAAATAAAACACATGATAATTCTTATCTCTGTCATTTGGAGTTATCTATTTCCTGTTCTGTAGTTTTGAAACAACTAATGAAACTCTTTACTTGTCCAAAGCTTTTAATCTTTTCCACCTTTGATTTCTTTTTCTGTTTCTGTTTTAACATTTAAGAGATTTTATTCCAGTATCCGTTGTTTAAACTCATTGCTGCTCTTCTTCATCTTGCTCCACATAGTACTAATGATACCAAATATATAGACTATATTACTGTCTGTTTAAATAGAACTAAACTAAAGAGAAATGTTATAGCCAGCTTACAGTTAGAAGTTACGAATCGTTGTTCACGATGTTCAGATGGAAACAGTAACAGCGAAGATCATTACAGATGAGAACCTTTCGTAGTTGAAAGGAAATCCCTAAAATAGTTCTAAAAATTGCAATGCTAATGAATATAGCCCACGGTAATTTCAGTCTGATAGATATAGAACTATAATGTTTAAACATTAGCGGTTATTGTCCTGATGGACTAGTAGAAAGGTGATGTTAATGATTTTCTTATGTTGCTGCTACTGTACTGTTGTTGAGGGGAAACTATTCATTGTGCCAACTCCTGTTCCTAATGAGCATCGTGTTGATTTTAGCTGACTTTTATCGTTATTATTATTTTTCTTTTTTTTACTTAAATCGCTAGAACTTAAAAAATATGCAGTGGTATATATATATAACGTTCCGATTTGGCAAAACTAATCAGAAAGTTACCCTCGCCACAATAAGTGAAGATACATGAGATAATAGATAGTACTTAATTGCCTACTGGGGCTTACACTCTCTGATCATATTATAAAGATAAGAAAGTTGAGAGAAGATTTAGATACGAGAAGAGATAATATTTTATTGTCTAAGAAGACGCATTCTTATCAGATTATATCAACATGGATAACAGAGGACAAATTTTAATTATAAAAGATATTTTATTCAATCTCTGTTAAACTTACTATTGCTGAGGACAATTTCTAACAACAGCATGAAAATTAAAAGTTGCGAAATCTGGATTTTTTCCTAACCAAAAAAAAAAAAAAAATTAAAAAATATAAACCTATGTGTGCTCCACTGAGTCATTCTTTGCGTGACAATGTATCAAATTTGCAACGCTGGGTTCTACACAATTAAGTATTTGATTTTCATTTGTAACAGCGTGTGTTATAGTATAAGGCTTGTAGCAGCTACTATTTCTGTAAACCTGCTTTATTTCAATGTTGAAGTTGTCTATAAGTCATTTTATTATTATTATTATTATTATTATTATTATTATTATTTCAAACCTCTCAGCTCCAAGACCCGCCATCTT
Source organism: Peronia peronii (assembly GCA_039654565.1). Taxonomy (NCBI): domain Eukaryota; kingdom Metazoa; phylum Mollusca; class Gastropoda; order Systellommatophora; family Onchidiidae; genus Peronia; species Peronia peronii. The sequence continues at coordinate 10,940 of JBCEWB010675564.1, read as the reverse complement.
GATTCTTATTGCTTCAAATCAGCACTATCGCTGGTGTCCTAAAGTCCATACTTCTTAATTATAAGATCATTGTAGAAACTGATTTGCCAGTCAGGTAAAAAGTTAGTTGAAAGGGTCTAGCGCTAGTTGTTGTCTGTTTATTTTGTACTTTGATCAGTTTTATCAACATTATTCACTATAATAATGGCAGTAACTCTCTTTTTAATCACTTATCTCAAGCAAAGTTCATTGTACAACTGTGATGTCCGAAAACTATTGTTTCTGAGAGAATGATTACATAGCACCGAACTCCAGACAATGAAATCTGTTTGAGAACCGTTCATACAATGAAAGGCTGTTATTTTTTTTTTACTATGCAGACCAATTATCTTTTATTGTACAACAGTGACATCTGAAATTACGCTATTCACCGAAATGCATGCAATGAAATCAGTTGAGACCATGTTTATACATTCGATTATTGAAGCCACAGTAATTTGTGCGGGAAATTAAATCGTTTATCAAACACATATTAAGTGATGTGATGCAACCATCATAATACCGTAAAATCTGGTTCAAAACACATAAAAACAAAATTTATAGATCCCAAAACTACTTAAAGCTTCGCTTTCAAATCTGGCAATCAGAATTGACGGATAATGGCCTCCGATCGTATGCGCAAAGATGTATTAAAAACTTCTACAGTTCGATCGATATTCTACATTTGCTATGATGCGCCAATGGTAAACTCGTGGGGAAGGTTGATCTGAAAATCACGTTTAGTTCAACAAACAGAGGGACATATAAAATACGATAAATACACGAGGAGAGAGACAGAAAGGGGCGGTAGGCCATGCTGTTATAGTGGGGCAATCCATTGTCATTGTCCATATACCAGTTAGTTATTGTGGGAACTGTAGCATTCAGGATGAGAATCGCATTTTTTTGTTGCTGCTGTTGCTTTATGTTTGGTTGTTGTTCATTACCACTACCACTGTTGCTATTACTGTTGTTGCTATTATTGCTGTTATTGTTGTTGCTGTTATTGTTGTGAGTATTATTGTTGTGAATAATGTTGCTATTATCCTTCTTGCTGTTGTTGTTTTAATTGTTACTGCTATTGTTGTCATTTTTATTGTTGTTGTCCTTCCTGCTATTGTTGCTATTGTTGTTGTTGTTGTTAATGTTGCTGTTATTGTTCTTGCTACTTTTGTTGTTGTTGTTGTTGTTGTTTCTGTTGCCATTTGCCATTGTTGTTGCTGTTGTTTTTGTATTTCTGTTACTGCTATTCTCCAGTCATTTCCCCATGTTTTTTTTTATTGTGTCACTGCTGTTGCTACTACTGCTGCTGATGATGATGATGATGATAGAGTTATTGATGTAATTGACGCTATCGTTGTTATCTATAATGACCACCGACGTCATTGCTGAAGCAGCGGTTGTTACATCCCTACTCTGGTTCTATTGATTTGGCCCTTCTCTGCCATCTAAGATTGATTAAGACGTAGTTTAAGGGCTCTCAGAAGTTTAAAAACTAAATGTTTGAATACCATTCCAGGTGAAATAATGTATATAATAAAGGCGTCATCTGCGTACTTTGACAAAACACATTTTCTGTGAAAAATTTATGTCCAGAAAATGGCCATGTACTATAATATGCGGTTTCTCTTTCATCATACGAAACATAATATCGCCATTAGAGAAAAAAGTCACGCAATAGCTTTTTTTATTGTTGTTTAAACCTTTTCAGTATTGTGGGAAATTATGTTTCCATAGGGAGAGAAATAATTAAACAGTAGTGAAAATGTTTATGACTTTACAAATAGTGACTTTACAAACTGACTGCTGAAATAAATAAATAGATAAATAACGATAATAATAACAAGAAAATAACAAATAAAAAAATATTGAAGACGTCAGCTGGCAATTTACCCACCACAGAAATTAAATGTATGTATTGTCAATGACAAAGCAATAATTCCCCACCAGAGCAATAATTATCCCATATATTAATGAAGGAAATAATCACCATTAAGTTCTGAAAACAAAATGTCGACTGTACGGAAATAAAGCAATATGTTCGTTTTCCGGATTTTATGTTTGGACATTATCAAAAGTACAGTTGATTAACAATGAAATAAACATTTCGTGTGTATGTGTAGACTTTTTTATGTTAGTTTTCTTATCTTAACAAGAAATCTATTTGATTTATGTAATTAGAACAGAGAGAGACCTTTGTGTCTTACTTATTTATCTCCAAGCTCAAAAGCTAATATTGCTCAAAGTCATTTTGTGGCCACTTTAAGAAAAGTGAGAAAAGTCTGTTTCATTCCATCATAACATCACACACATCGTTGATGAAATCGGCCATGGTCCGAAATTGACATTTCCACCAAATATATTTCAAAGGCAAATTTAACTAAAACAGTATTTTAGAAGCCCTTCTTCTAGCAAGTGTAGGGAAAGAAAAATTATCATGTCAGTCCGGGTGGAGGTCAAAATTTATAACAGATTTTTGTTGCTGTTGTTGTTGTTGTTCTCCTGTAAAAAATGATGTCCTCCATATGCCCGATTTTATTATGGCGGCTACGACATGATTTATTTCCAAACGTGCAAACTTTTATTGAAATTCAGCATTGGAAACAAAGCTTTAGTTAAGAGCAATGCAGTAAAAGATTCAAAGTCCTCAGCTGTGGCCAAAAAATTTTTAGGCAATTATTACATTATTACATGTTTATAAACAGTCCAGTGGGGATATTTGAAGTTATGTCGACAATTTAAAAGGGGTTGTTGTTTTTTTTTTACATAAAAAAAGTCAATTTTAGGAGCCTCAGGGATTTATGTACTGTTCAGAGACGATGCTGCTCACTCGATCTTGTTCCCAATGATGTAAAATTTAGAGTGAAACAGGAAGAGTTCCCAAATAGGTTTTCTAGAGGTGGGGGATAGGAGGATGCGGGGAGGAGAGAGGGGCAAAACATTCCGTTTGTCATGCAGTTCCCAGGAAGTCCGTAGAGAGAGATGTCTTTTTCGCAGGTAGCCGCGATGCTGATGATAGAATCAGTGAAAGAAAAAAAGAAAAAGAAAGAAAGAATGAAGAAAGAAAAAGAAAGAAAGAAGAAAGAAAAAAGAAGAAAGAAAGAAAGAAAGAAGAAAGAAAAAAGAAGAAAGAAAGAAAGAAAGAAAGAAAGAAGAAAGAAAGAACTCAGCTAGTGAAAACAGGATTAAACCAAGAAAACTTTCCCATGACGATAAAATCTTGGATGGGAACTCCTGTGATAATGCTGTTTAATGATTCTTTTAAACAAGCAAACAACAACAACAACAACAGAAAAGACTGGCTAAAAATAAAAGTTTTCTTTTGATTATTATGTATGCAGACTTAAGAAAGTAGGATTATCTCGGCTTGAAATGCATGCTCAGCTTTGGTGAGAATTTTTCTTGGATAAATATTCGGAATTTGGACATTTTACCCGGACAGAGGTTCTCCGCCCACTTTTTCCGCCTACTTTTCATCCTGTTTTCACCAGCCGAGGGTTCTTTAGCTTGCGTGGCGTTCACACGGGATCTTTGCAATTTATTCACCCTTACCCGAGAGGCTAGATGTCAGACTTTCCAACAATCCTCAAGGAAGCCAGGAGGAAGTCCTAGTAGGATTCGAATCTGCGAAGTTATTCTTTTACCGAGGACAAATGCCTAACTCCATGGTTATTGCACCGACTCAAAACGATGTCTGTACCTGATAGGGCTTCACGTCAGTTTGATCCATAGCTGGCAAGTGTTTGCTGAAATTTGCTATTTATCTGAAAAGGCAAAAGGAAATGAACTAATAATAGGCTTAGTCCATAGTTACAGTAAAGATGTCTCTTTTATTTGACGGAAAAAACAAAACAAAACAAAAAAAAAACGAAATGGACAACAGGCAACGTATTTTTGGCGAATGCACGTTGATAGACTGCAGTTGAAAAACAACAACAACAACGACGACGAACAAACAAGAGGAAGGGGTGGGGGTGGGAATCAGTTCTATCTACAGACAGTATTTCATACTGGTATACCAAGATGATAATATTTGGAGAGCTGCAGTTTCAGTTGATTTGATTTGATTTCTTTTTATTTATATTCTCATAACAATCGGTCATTTTCAGTCAGCGTTTCTATTCTGCTCTGTGCTGTAATTAATTGATTTTTGTCGAACTGGTGATTATAGAACAAATTATAGTTCACTGTGATCTAAACATATATATATATATATATTTTTTTTTTAGATAAATATTTTCATTGTTGTTAATTTGTTTTCCTGCCTCTGTTCCTTTGTATCTACAACAAGTCGGGGATATGAACAACTTCAACAGATCCTGCTTTGTTTGTTTGTTTGTTTGTTTGTTATTATGTGAACAACTAACTGTTGCTGTTGTTATCATTGTCAGTATTGCTGTTATTGTTGTGATCCCTGTTGTTACCCGTGACTTTGCAGTGATGTTATTGTTGTCAGCCTGTTGAGATTGTTTATCATTTTGTTCTAGCTTAGTTTATTTTTAAATCTTTATTTTTTTATCATTGTTATTGTTATCATTATTATTATTACTATCATTATTATTGGTAGTTGAAAACAGTCCTATAATTCATGGAAAAGATATGGCTAATGCTGAGAGAGTTTTTTTTTTTCTTAAGAGTCTTTACCTATACTATTTTTCTTCTTCCTATTTTCTTATTAATCCAACCATGAAAAATGGCGAAAATAAAGAACTAATGGGCAGTGGTAATCTATTTAATTCTCCTCGATATAAAGATCCTCGATTTTTTCCCCTCAAGTAGTGAGCCTTGTTTTTGACCAGTCCTGTTACGTCCCTTGGCCAGGCACAAGGAGCGTTGAACAAGCAATGTGAAGAGAAGAAAAAAAAATCGTTTCATTTGAAGGATTTATCACAAACGAATTTGACAAAATTATTGCTATAGGAAATAAACGTTTCTTTTCTTTTTACACCATGAATCTTTCGGAATTTTTCATGATGTGTAATTCCAGCAAGGGGTGCAAAGGTGCCCCCCCCCCCCCCAACCTCCCTTCCCTCCCTTTGCTTGCTCAACAACCCTGTGTCTGGCAAAGGGAAGTAACATTGCTAGTTAAAAAAAAAAACAAAATGTTTACTAAGCAATAATGGTAGCTATGTGGTATGCGATGGGATGAGGGTCTCTCTCTCTCTCCCTCTCTCTCTCTCTCTCTCTAAATCACCCAGAGCCAATCGCATTGACAACCTACTTGAGCAGTTCTGAACTTAACGGCTGATGCAATAATTCGACTCATGGCGGGCGAATCAAAAAAAAAAAAGGGAGAGAAAGAAAGAAAAAGAAAAAGTTTTGGAATTTGAATGAAAAGAATTAAAGAATTAAATCTGGATATAATCTTTATCAGCCACACTTTGTGAACAATTAATAAAACTGGCAATTATTTTGGGTTATGGAGAATTTAACCACAGCGTATCAATGAGTACATGGCCATTGCTTGAAGAAGTGATATCTGATTGTATCTGAAGCTGACCTTCCAAAAAGTAATCATTGATTTTCATTTGAGGGCTTATTTGGTTTATTTAAAAATGTTTCTTTAAATTTAAAAAAATGGACAAGCTCAGAAGACAAACATGAAATCTGAGTGACTGGAAGGCCCCTGATGATGTAAGGATTTTTTAAACATAACGTCACGCTTATATGATAATTACCTACGTCTTCTTTCCTTCCCTAGCTATTTTGAAAAAAAAAATCGGGGATAAGCGTTATTTTACCAAAAACATCAAACACATTTTGTATTTCAAATACTGCAAGTTTCTTTTAAAATTAATGTTGGAAACAATGTGGTAAAATCTCAAAGTATTCAGCTATAGCCTGAACTCAATTTGGTCAAAGTATGACTCAGGAAATTTAGGTGTTTTTCTGTTTTGTTTTGTTTTTGAGGGGGGGGGGGGGTTATTTTTGTTTTGTTTTGTTTTGTTTTTCTCTTCATTAGGTAGAAAGAAAGAAATTACAATAAAATAAATAAATTAAATAAATAAGCGATTAAGTTGATAGTTCTATGTGGATGCATTTTTTTGGTCAACAAAATAAAAGATACTAATCTGTTGACAATCGGTGGACAAGTTGGTATACTTTCTTGTGTAACTGCGTTGGTGATGTGAAAACTATAAGAATGTCGGGGTCTGATGATAAAAAGTCATCGATTGAATGTAAACTGTTTTGACAAAGCCATAGAAAACTTTCATGCTGACTTGTAAACGAGATTGATCCGGGGCACCGTTAATCTCATGTTTCACAAGACTACTTTGTCCTGTGTGGACAAATTTACTTTGCGCAGGGCCATAACTATACAGATGAATTATAAATTTATACACTACCCTCAGTTTACATATTATATATGTGCTATTAGCTATTAATTATCTTACCTAACTGCGGTTCGCTTGGAGCTGAAGAAGAAGAGATCATCGAAATCTTCCTGAGAACTAAGGGCCTCTTGAACAAGTCCTTTACTCAGTAAATTCCACCGATTGCCTATGAATATGACAAACAGTATTTTTTTTTTCAGCATTACTGAGACTTGTTGTACTTCAGACAACACTTATTTAAGCCGAACATTAGTCTTTTTTTACACTGAAAACCATGTGGAGCTTGTCATTTACATAGCATTGAAACAGTTTGGGTTGGGCTGGGATTTAACGACGCATCATCACGATCATGGCTTTGTTGCAACTAGCACAGGAGACCACCTTCGCGAGTAAAAAAGGTATATCAAAAGATGTGCATAATATGTGTGCTCAAAGACTGAAGAAAAAAAACTTTAAAAAAGAGAGAGAAAGAGTGATAGGTTAAAAAAGAGGAGAGATGTTTAAACACGCGGACTGCTGTGAGGTTTGCCACATGGTCCCAATTTTCTTGATAACGTTTGAGGTAAAAGGACAACAGAATGGATAGACTAAATTCTGCGGGCAGGGAAAGGAGTCACCAACTTCCTATATTCTTTTGATTTGGATAGTCAAGCAGAAACCTTATTGCATGTAATTGATTATTCTATTTCATTATCCTTATTTCCCATCACGTATTCCCGGGTATGAGCTACGGTTGGAAGATTCTATTTAGCGAGATCATGAAACAATTTCACCATTTCGTACCATGAATAAGTGGTTCTCCCCATATCATTGAACAGATTCATTTTCCAAGAAATCCATTAGACACCTCTTGCCTTTTGCCGTTGTGGATTGTACGACTCGAAGGGTCGATCTTGTGATGATGTCATGTTGGCCTTGTCAGGAATAAGAACTACCGAGATATAATAATATTTCTCATGTCATGGAAGATTTACGCACACGTTTGAGATCCTTAAGCCCCGCATCCATGAGAGAAAAGGTATGATAACATGCGATAAGATAAGACAAATAAGACAAGACAAGATAAGATATTACGTCAAAGAGAGGAAAATTCGTCCATACATGCGGGAATGCGATATGATACGGAGCATTATATTCTTAAATCACACATACTCGCACATACGGACACAAATACCAACAGACAAGAAAATGTAGTCTAGCAACATAAAAAAACAGGCATTTTTTTGCAAGGATCAAAATAATCTCAAGGAACCCCTTAACATCTTGATAAACCTGTCATTGATCGTTAAAAAGCCATTGCATTCTCTGCAATGCTCCCGATTGCAGCGATCTTAATTTTCGTGTAGTACTCTCCATTTTCTTTCAGAATGTTTCTTATTTGATAATGCAATGGCCGAGTTGAGCGTATTTTGGCTTGGATGAACACAGTGATTGAAATTGTTTCTGAAATAAAAGATTTCACATAGAGAAATTATAGTACGCAGCACTTTGTCGTCATAGGATCTGGTGGAAAGTCTTCTTTTATTCATATTAAATTATAGCTTTTTGTTTTGTTATTTTATTTTCCCTTTCTTTTGTCTGTTATTGCGCCTATCACTATTTCTAAATGGCAATATAAAATTATTTTTTTAAACCCTCCAAGTAAATAAATAGCGACAGGCATCGCAAAAATAATAGAAAGAACAATCTGCTGTTTTAATTGCGTTAAGCAAATAGAAAAAAAGACAGAAAAAAAAAGAAAACAAAACAAAAGACAGTTTGACCTGTTTTGTTTATACATTACCTGATGAAATTAAAAAACAAAGATCCCAAAACAAATGTTTCTGTTTAAATAATAACAATAAAATAGTGATTTTATTTTTTCATTTTATCCCGAAACTTGGGAATTTTCCTTCAGATTAAAAGATTGAAAGCGGTTTTCCCTCCCAATTTTACAACTTTTTGGCAATATAGAAGTGATTTACAAAAATAATAAGTAAAGAAAGAATAAATAAATGAATAAATAAATAGCACTTTCTCGGCAACTACGTTTGCAGCAGATTTTGACATGTCGCTGTCCGTAATTATTATTGGTTTGTCTAGTATTCACTTTTTTTTTTTTGCTTTACAACCGCAGTCAAATGTTATACCTGAAAGCCCCTCTCTTTAGAAACAAAACAAAACAAAAGACGACATGTGGCGTATTCTCATACACTTTGAATGAGCAAAATTTATAATTATAATATCATCCATTCAAAATTGACAGCATATTAAAAAAAAAACAACTGCTATTCACAAATGTCTCTTACAGCTGCGCTGATTCAAACACTGTTAATGATAGATAACCAGTTTAATCAGTTCATTTAATTTTCAGCCTATTAGTTTCAAAATTACTATATGGTTCGTCTAATGAATTAAGGTAGTTACCGGTTGAAACTTCATCTCGTCAGTTTTTGGACATTTCTATAATGTGAAAATGATAACGATTTGTTATCGCTATATTATACGGTGGTAAGGGCGACTGCTTCGACAACACTGACACCAATAATCAGGTACATATCATATACATGTATATATATACACACACACATACATACACATACATACATATTACATATACATTAAGGCTTACACACATGTACATACATCAACACTTATACATATAAATACGTATACATAGACATATATTTATACATTGTCATATACGTAATGCACATACATGTAGATATGCATGTAATACATATATAAATCGTGAAACAGAATGAAGAAGAAACAGAAAAGCGAGATAGAAATTCTTTATTTAAAAAAAAAAAAATATATATATATATATATATATATATAGATAATTGCATACGTGATTTGCACTTTTTGTACTTACGGATTGCTCTCAAAACAGTACCAGAATGTTTAAATTAAATCTTTGTGATAATTATTTTAAATCAGTCAATGGATGTTATTTATTCTATTTTGAAATTTGGTGGTTTTCCTTGGCAAGTGATTGTTGGCAAGAAAAAAAAAAAACCATGAAACAAAACAAAACAGAACAGGACCTATCAGGACAGACATGGTCATCAAGTTCAACAAAGCAGTTTCTTTCCTTCTTCATTCTTTCTTTCCTTTCTTTTTCTTTTGTTCCATCTTTCTTTCTTTCTTTTTTCTCTCTGTCTGCCTGGCTCTCTCTGTGTCTGTCTTTTTTCTTTCTTTCTTTATATCCTTTAGCTTTCTTTATATCCTTTAGCTTTCTTCTTTTCTTTTTTCTTTCTTTTCTCTTTCTTTCTTTCTTCCTTTCGTTCTTTCTTTCTTTCGTTTTTTTCTGTGTGAATTGTCCTTCCCAGGGACAACTTGTCAGGATCTGTTAGGGTTAGAACCCGAATCTTTCATTCTGTAGTCTGACAATCCAATCACGAGCTCACGGACATCATATTCTTTTCATAAGAGAATATCTATCGCCAGAAGACTTTTTTAGTAAAAATTATTTTTTTTTACTTTTTCGAATCTATTTTTGGGCAGTCATGTCGTAAGCAATATAGCAAATCGTTTATTTCAGTATAATTATGAAGACTGCCAAATAAAGAAATATCTGAAAGCTTCAGACCAATAATTCTAAAGGAAAGAGAGAAAACGTGATTTCATTAATTTGATGAGCTGTGGCACCGGATACATGGGATAAGATTCAAAATGTCTGGGAAAGATTCCTCAAAGGTGGTTTTGGCAAGAGCAGTCACTTTGGGTAAGATTCATATTGTTTTGCCATTCCAGCTTCTCGTTCCTCGAAAACATGCACTGCCAATATAAAAACCTTCCTTTTCTATTTGTTTTTGTTTTGTTTTATTTTTTAAGCTCAACTATAGAAAAGACAAGACTTTAATTTATTTTTAATTCCTTTTCTTTTTTAGATGGGGGGGGGGGGGGGGGTTGGTCAACCTTGAAAAAAAAAGAAAAGAAAAAAAAAAAG
>JBCEWB010675454.1:0-17392 GCA_039654565.1 Peronia peronii | reverse complement strand
TTTCAAAATATGCTGATATCTCAGAATCGATATTTTGAGCCAAAATGGCCAAAATAAGAGTCGCTCCCCCCCTTAAATGTGATATCGCAAAGCTCAATCGCAATTTTCATAGAAGATCAGAGAGGTTCTCGGGAAAAACGCTCTTTGTAAAAGTATTGTAATATCAGATGATTCCCAGTGTGATCTTTTGTCTTGTCTTAATTTTAAAAAAAAATATTTTTTTTTATTTCGAAGCTTAGTGTATCCCTCTGATACAAACTGCTAGCTAGTCTTTGAATTGGCAATAGCTGTTGTCTGTCTCTCGGAGTTTGCATGATTTTCTGAGATCATGGCAGAACTTTGAATTTTTTATAAGAAAAAGAATCGTTATAATCCTATAAAAAATATCGATAATCTTAATCTCGAATGAAATGGCACAATGACCAAGCAGTGTAGAAATCCATGGCATAGAATGTCTGCCGTTTTAAACTTAGAAATATTTATTATTCAATTCACAGCAAAAGGACAGAATATGCTGTCGATTACCGAGGAGCATTAAGCTGTAACACAAAGTAATAAAATACTTGTAAGAAAAACTGAAGGTTGAGGAAAAAAGTGGAAAATTTATGCCATTGATGAAGATTGTAGAAAAATGTCTAAGGAGAAAAGAAGACACATTTGGCAATATGACACGAAAGTGATTGACTTTAGAATAACGTTTTCAGAAATATTTTTTTAAATAAACAGTAGGAACTAGTTGAGAAAACAAAGATAAATGGGGAGGGGGGGGGGGGGACACAGAGAAAGGAGAGAGAAAAATCGTCATTTACAAAGGGTAATTTCAAAGTGTTTTCTTCTTTTTATTTTTATTTTTTTTTTTGAGCCATCAGTGTCAACGAACAAAGTAGATATAGGATATGGCCTATGCGATTGTATCTGAAGATTACTTTCCAATGCCTCCATACACCAGGACAGAATCAGCACGTTCACAATTTACAGTGTATATTTCCATTCCTTGGGTCAGCCTCACAAAAGTGCAATTCCCTGGCAGTAACACTGTTTGGAAATCAAGAACTGATGCTCTTATTTAGGTCACTGTTGAAGTCGGAATTACAAACCACGCTTCAAAATCTTGTAACTGAACATTGTAATCGTACAAGTGATGTTCACTCTTTGAAATTAAAGTTTCAAGTCATGCTTCAAATTGTTATCGTTAAATGATATATAAACCACACGGCTCAACATTCTAATCTTGTAGAATTATGCGAAAATCACAACAAATACTCTCAAATGTATTTCTTGAACAGCCTGCATTCAGCATCTCTGAAGCTGTTTAGGCCTTTCCCTCTTTCGCTCTCCGCCAGTATCAAACGTCACACTGGAAGCAACAGAGATGGATGTGGACTATCAAGGAATTTGATAAACAATGGAAGAAAGAAAGAGTACATAACCGACACTTTGGCAAAGAAGGCCTTAAGATTCCTCGAGAAGAACACTTCTTGTAGAGTTTACAAATAGACAATAAGGGAGACAGATCCGGAATTCAGTTCTTATTCAATACTTTTGACTATCATGAAAAGACAATTATTATTTTGTATAATCTATTAATTTTAATATTATTGTATATATGGATTACTTCTATTATACTTATCATATGTAATTAATTGACAAAATGCCACCTATTTCATACACTTGGACTCCCTAGCACACTGATCTCAGCGTAAAGAAAAAAAAATGTCTATAAATATGAGAAAACAACAAACAACAGTTGTGCTCATATTACTGGAAATGAAAACTTCAGAATATCTTGAAACAATCTGAGGTTTTACCTAACTCCAAAGGAAAAAAACTGTGTGACAGAAAGAGGACAAAACATACAGGATAAATTGACTTGATTGAAAATTGAGGGCAAACAATGAGCATTAAACTATCATCATTGAGAACACGACATGAGTTATGACACTTTGTGATATGCATTACTGTTTTTCCTTGATAGACTTTCTCAGATTTATATATTATATCATTCTCACTGACATTTAATGCAATGATAATGCTGTTCACATCATGATCAGTGAAACTACAAGAAGCGGGTAGCGCTAAGAGTGCCTTAGTCCATTCACAGAAAATATGACCTAAACATTTGGCGATGTCCACTCAACAAATAATGCGTAATGTGCTAAGAGCCGCAGTGAACGCCATCAAGGTTGCTTCAAAGGGTCAAAAATTGCACTGTGCCATAAAACATTTGCACTGTGATTAAAAAAAAAAAGATGTGATATATTACACCATTACATAATATTCTAAACTAACACTAAACATCCAGACTGTTTCTTGGCATTGAAAATGTTTTACAGTCATGAATTTGCATGATATATCAAACTTGTGTTGAAGTATAGTGCAGTGACAACTTAGGCAGGAAGGATAACACAACATTAACTTACGGCAGAAAGAATCCTGGTCTTCTTCGGAATCAAAATCAGTATCCTTAACAGCGTCTCCATCGTTGTCCACTGCTACGTTCACTGAGTTAGCAGTAAGCATAGAACTTTCACGTGATAACGGACTCTGGTCATTGGGGCTACCGACGGCCGACACAGAATGCGTTTCAGACTTAACAGAATCGACTTCTTCAAAATTCTCTCTAAGCAGACTAGTCCTTGCTGGAGGGTTGTCGGTAAGAGATATAGGAAAAGAGTACTGCTTTTCAAAGCGGCTGGGTATCCTCTGGTGGAAGGGTCTGCGAGGGATAAAAGGCATGCGTTCCCTTCTGATATCCCCAGCGTCTTCTGAAAAATACTGCTGGCTAGGATGAAGCAGTGTTTGGGTGGGGAGGGGTCGCACATTGTGCAAATTTTGCCCATGGTAGTAATAGTGGAAATAAATCTGGCAACGACCACACCAAAGACGATGTATAGGATCTTTCGAGAAGCGCAATGAAACCCACGTCTCTTGGTCAAATAGATCTTGTGGCCAGGTTGGCTGTGGTACCGTGTCGTCCAGCCTTTCGTCCAGGCTGAATTCAGTCACAGAATAACCATCTCCTTCTTTGGCCTTCTTCTTTTCCTTGGCATCTCTCAGGAAGTGAGCTTCTAGCGGAGCCTCGATCACGTGGAGATCACCTCTTTCACCGTCACTCGGTACCTCCTCAGAATCGTCAGCTTTGATCTGCTTTCTTCTGGCCCAGGCTGCTTGTTTCTCATGCTGACCTTTCACCCCTGCCTGCCCGGCCTTGCTAGCTTGTTGCTTAATGGCTTCCTCCAGGGCAGCTCGCTGTTTTTTCCTCTGAAGTTGACGCTGGAGTTTTCTTTGTTGTAAACGCCACTGCCGTTGGTGTTGCTGAAGCCGAAGCTGATGCTGCTGGTACTGTTCTCGCTTCAATTGTTGCAGCTGCTGCCTGTCTTTAACTGGATCAAAGCCCAGGTCTTCCGATCGGACGCGTAGCAAGTCCCTAGATCTAGGTCGAAGATTGATACAGCCACCAGGTCCAGGAGATTCCACTACGCTTTTAGATTTAGTCTCTATACTCCGAGTTGGTTTGGGTTTGGTTTCCATCTTCTCCGACAAAACCGTTTAGAAGTCTTTTTTTTTTTTAAATCACTACTGTTCCCAATACCAAGACTAGAATAGATCACAATATATTTGCACTCTTTGCTCTACAAGATCACGAGGATTGGATAACCATTCCACTGGTCAGATCTATACCAAGTTTAGCATATTCACTGCAAAATTTAAACCATTGTTTTCTCGTTCTTTCCTACTACAGCGCTGTATGTAAATAAAAGTAAAAAGATAAATTATATTTTCAAACATTAGTTCACTCCTGCCTATGTACACAATTCTGAGCAGAAAGACTTTACAAAACAACCTTCAAAGTTCTATAGCAGATGTGATGGAAAATAATGCTCGCAGTCTCGTTATGCCTGAAATATATTTTATACTCTTACAGAAGTTGGGACAGAATCGCTAGCAAATTAGCTTCCATCAAGATGACAAGGCTGGCGAAAATATTGATTTCAGAAAGGGCCTCTAGAGACACATCGTTCTCACCTTACGCAAATGATGAATCACAGTGTGCGCAGTTTTCATCTTTGTTTTGCGACTCCACTTAGAAAGAAATGAAAATGAGAAATAATAGGGTGCTAAAGCGCCATTAGAAACGACTAGTCTGGGCAAAGCCGGCTTTGCAATAAATATCGCGTTCTACACGCTGTAGAATGATTAGACTCCATTATCTCCATACTGAACTGGACGAGTGCTCATAATTCGCAGATAGAAAGATTTACCAACCAGTTGCATTTCGGTACATTTACAATCCAATATCACTCCCATGCCTGAACCAACACTGTGTTGACAATGCTGACAAAGCGTTCCTCTGCGTTTTGAGTGCCAACGACAGGAAGAGACTAAAACACTGTCTACGAATTCTGAGCCGTCTCGCTTCTTGGTTATCCCGCGCTAATCCATCGCCTAAACTTTCGCAAATTTAAAAACAAAACAAAACAAAAATTTTAAAAAATCAAAACAGCCATACATCAGCTCTCATCCTGCGCTAAATTATGAAGAGGGATAGAAACACTGTATCCTTTTTTTTTTCTTTCATTTATTTGTTCTGGGGAGAAAAATCTATTGAATGGCCGACAAGGTGGACAGACTGCCAAAAATGACGAGGGACGAGCGTGGGTGAGTTGTCTCTTGTTCCACGTCAAGGAGGGTGAAAAAGCTCTAGACAGTCTGAGGCCGAGCACGTTTCCCGCCTAAAAAAGCTGCGGTAGGGGACGTGCTTTTCCTGTCTGGTTCCCCACAAACATCCCCTCGACGTCATCCTCGTTGTTCTAATTGTTGTAGCAGCTTTTTCCTTATTAATGTGGTATTTGTTTCTTGTTTTTTCCTTTCTTTAATCTCCTTGCCGACTGATGCTGATTATTGTCAAAAAAAACCCCGAAAGCAAGGCATAGACTGTATAAGATTCACTTGCTTTCCATTCTACACTTGCCTGTTTATCTCTTTATCATCTCCCTCGAAGAAATCCTTAAATTCCAGCTGACAATGGCATAGCCACTATGGCCACTCTACAGATCGATACATCAGCTCTAACTGTCTATAATTCGCATAATAAATCCTATCCAGTATTTTACAAAATAGTGAAACACGATAGCTCCAGTAATAACATAACAATTTGAGATTTTTTTGTTCAGGAGACTTGTGCAATAATCGTTACGTATGAGTGTGGCTCAAAACTGAAATATGTAATTATAGACATGGTGTCAACAAACCTTAGAGTTAGCGACAAAGAAACTAAATTATTGAAAAAGCAAATATTGGAGATCTCAT
Source organism: Peronia peronii (assembly GCA_039654565.1). Taxonomy (NCBI): domain Eukaryota; kingdom Metazoa; phylum Mollusca; class Gastropoda; order Systellommatophora; family Onchidiidae; genus Peronia; species Peronia peronii. The sequence goes on along the minus strand of JBCEWB010675454.1, from coordinate 12,082 downwards.
CCGTCTGATACTCGTGATGCTTCCATCATTCACAAAATCATGATATGGGTCCAGGTATAAATTCCAGATATAAGACCCCAGTTTTTCGCTACTTTTCATATGGAAGCCAATTCCAGGACTTTGCACAGCCTTTTAAGAAATTCAGTTTTTAATGATACATTTTGGACATCACAGACAATATTATGAAACTGATCGTAATACATTGTCTCCACACTTTCTGTTCTAATGTTATCATCTTTTTTTTTTTCATTATGATCCTTGTTAGTGCGAATGCTTCGTTAATGAAACAGTGCTTTTCCTGTCTTTGAAAACAGTTAAAAGCGCTTTATGCTTAGCTAAACAAGCGCGGTATAAAAGAGAGACAATCATTTCATTCTTTATCTAATGATTTATTCAGGACACGAATATTACGGAAGCGCTAATTAGATTCATTATGGCAACCTGTTCATTCTTAACGATTTAAAAATAATAGTAATAATTGTTGGCGTTGAACCATACCGTTAGTTGAAACTCAACTAGAACAAAATACATGTAATAATAAGAGAACAAATGGCATGAAATATATATTTATACATATTTTTATATCATTTTTCCATTCTTCTTGAGCGGAAACTTAGTGGTATCATAATCCAAGGTGTCACTAAATTCAAACGATACAACAGAATACATTAGTATGTAAATCTTGCTTTTCTTTCATTAGTGTCCTCTTCCACACAATCGAGGGCAATCTCGTATCTTGTGAGAAGAGAGCGGGGGGGGGGGGGGGGTTAGAGGGGGAAAGGAGAGGAGGAAGGGGGGGGGTACCTGTTTAAAGACTCTGTCATTATATTTCGCACTTGAATAGCCTTCCAAGTGATATACAATCGATACAGTTGGGACACACCTGGCTCATATTGCCATTTACATCTACCTGTATTGTTATTTCTTGATCATAGATAAATACCTTTATGAAAACAGTAAAACTCTTGGTAGTTTGAGCTTACACTTTCAAGGCATGCCAGAACGTACTGACCCAGCTTTGCTTCATGATTAATAGCTCTTTCTGTTGTCAGTTTTCTGCTTTGCTTGATCATTTATGTCGTAGAAAATTGTTTGCGCTTGATGCTAGAGCTAGTCTTGTTTCATTTTATACCTGTCGTCAACTTTAAAAACAAACATCATTTGTATTCCGTCATATGATTGTCATAATGATTTGGTTATCATGACACCAGGGACCATTTTACCGTCACCGTATTAAGAGATCAATTGGATTATCTTTGAAAGTGAAAATAGTCAAACGAGACAGGAGTGACGAACTGAAATTACACGGATTTTACTCATCTCCCCGAATTCATGTCATATTATGATAAATCCTGTCCGTGTCTTTTATATCTCGATGACATTAATTCTATGAGTCAGTCGGAAATGTTATTCTAAATAAAACTAAAAGCGACAATTTCTTTAGCATTTCCTAAATGTCTTGCTGAGTGGGAATTGTTAAGAAAACCAAAAGCAATAAATATTTGAGCATTCATAAAATGTCTTGCTGACTGTATTATTTAAAATTCTTTCCATCACAGGTTTAGGTTTTACCACAGCTGTATCCCATTATTGAATTCAGATGGAGAAAAAGTTCTTATGAAGTTCTCCAATAACATATATCCTTCCAAAAAATAATGTCCAGTCCTGTAATATTATCTTGAGTGTCTTGTGTAATACGTTATCCAGCACTTACACAGTCATCAGAACGAAAAGTGACAAGATCACATAATGTAGCACAGGCTCATACGTGAGCAGAATTCATCAGCTACTGTCAATACCAAGCCTTTTGAAAGCACAACACAAAGATCACGGTTGTTCCAGTTCAAGACGTGTTGAAATAATATCCAATTTTGTTTTTTCTTTTCACGAATAAAAAACGAGTAGCTAATAACGGAAACAATAAACATCTATTCAAAGGATGGAAGCTTGGATTATCATATCATACCAATGTAAAATTCCCTACTCAAACCTAGTAAAAAAAAGACACATGATGACGCACTCGCTAACTACAAACAATAAGCTGTTCAGACTCAGATGAAACAAAAGTATCTCCTCTATCAGGTCTATCCACTGTCTGGGACTTTTCTATGAAAAAATCCTTTCTTCGACGCCCTGATGTGATAGAAAGACAAAACCAGAGAGCAGCCGCTGCTGAAGAGGAAGAGCAGAGAAATGGCTTCGGGCCAATATATTATTATGCCCACGGAATCTTGCCATAATATGCCCAGTTCACAGCGAGAAGGAAGATTAGAACAGACATAAAAACAGCTGGTCAATTTTGAATATTTTACTACCTTTTACAACTATTTCATTCCTGTAAAGCTTTTTTGAGCATGGAGAGACACGTTGAAGAGTTTGAAATAGTCCAGCATGAATAGAAATTTTATATCAAGAGCGACAAAAGATTCTGCACATTTCCACAGGCTTGAAGTGCATAAAACAGGGATCAGTAGTAGAATTATTTTACTGCCGTTTCCTTCAGTCAAGGAACATCATTATTATGCTTTTACAGCAGTTCTTTGATTATAATATGATTTCAAGGGGCTGACAAGTAAGGAACATGCCTTGTGTCATACACGCCGTTTGGCAAATATGCAGTTCTTTTGAAGTTAGGAGGTTATTGAAATGTCTATGTCTGTTAGCATTTTTTTTTTCTTTATTTATTATTATTTGTGTGTGTGTGTGTTATTTTACGCTGGGCAATAAATAAATTGTCAACATTGTTAAGGTTGTCGACATGTATGTTATGTTTCGATGTGCAAACGATAAAAAAGAAATACATATCTATGCAAAGCCTGTTTTCTTGCATTATTGTTCCTGCCCGGCATTTATAGTATTATACACTGTGCTCAGCAGTTCTCTTCTTCCAGAATAATTGGTAAGATTATCAAATCGCATGCATTTCTCAAAACACCCTGTATTTTAGCTGTAAGTTCATTCAATAGGATTGTGATACTTTTGCATCGGTTATAAAGTTCTTGTTGAGATCTTTACTGTTCTTTTGTTGGATTAGAGCAGGACCATTATATTTTCCTGTCATGAGTTACACCCAGTTTGAAGTGCAGAGGAAATTATAACAATGAGCTGGCTGGCTATTGAGGGCAGTGCTGAAAGCAATAAAACCGCCGTCTTCGTCATAACCTTCATATGTTTATTACTATTTTATTTCCTTTATGGACTTCCAATCTGTGATAACAATTTAAGTGGTGAATAATGGGTTGAAGAAGATCGGGAGTAAACAGCAGACTGCTTTCAAATGCCATAACATTTCCATTATCGAAGATCTTATACTTCACATCCATCCCGCCTTACTGGGTTCTGCCTTCAAACCATTTATTTACCAATGATGCGCTGTAAATGCCAATCGTCGTTGCCACTCTTATAACTATCGTGATCTGTTTTTTTTTATATTTTGCTGATAACAACAACAAAACGATCTATTAATATAAGTGCTTTTTATGAGTCAAAGGCTACATGATCTATCCGCACCACTAAAAATTGGATTACGATATCAAGGGATACTACACTAAGGAATGATTTAAATCAAGATGCTCTTCCCATACTGAAAATTTAATGTTCTTCTCTGGAAAAGCTTGAAATCCAGACTGAGTCCTTTTGTCTGCCTCATCTTCTTTCATTTGGGGAAATTTGAGAACATGCATAATTTGAAAACTCATCTAATGTCAATACGATGTCCTTATTGTGACCTTTGACAAAAGACGTCATTGGATATTTCACTGAATAAGCAATTCATCATTCCAGAAGAGCTAGAATTCAGTGGAAAGTATCTCAAACAATGATCAAGATATTATTAAGAAATATAGGACAAACACAATGGTTGTATTACATTTCAGAGCTTCAAAAGAACTGTAGAATTTCAAACTATTTCTACACCATTGTTTCCATTCTCATCATATATTCAACTAAGAGTGGTTGTATTCTTTGTTGTAAAAAAACTGCAATAGAAACATGACATCTGTAAACATTGATTTACCCACAAGTATTGCTTTTTTTTCTGGTGTCTATGTTTGCTTACTTATTTGCTTATTTGTTTGCTTATTTGTTTGCTTATTTGTTTGCTTATTTGGTTGAGTTATTTATCTTGTTGTCATTCTATTCAAATACATCAAAACTCATGGCAAATAATTCAGTGGTGGTTATAGTATGAAATTTGTAGCTCTGACCTGAAATGATATATATATATATAAACTCTCTCAGAAAAATAGTTCTATATCAGATTCTTTCTAGTCTGAAACGCCCATCGTTCCACCCTAATATGACTCGAAGTAGCTGAAGAGAAGACGACGATCAATTGTTCCATCTAGTACTGAGTTATTTTAGACACTGTGCAATTCCGTTTTTTTTTTTTTCATAACTTGCATTTCGTATACGAATAGAAAGAGGTACGTTTTTGTTCATTTGCATTTCGCTTAAAATAGGGTGAAACGTGAATTAGCTTGTAATCATTTATTAATTTATGAACAATTGTATAAAAATAAGCGTTCACAAGAAAACAGACGACATAAGAAAGTGAAAATGAATTCATAAACACATTTTACACGGTGCAAATTGCATGTGCATTTTTAAAAAAATGACACTTATCTATAAAATGATAAAATAAGGGAATGTGTCCCAATTTCCTCTAGCTCTTAAACCAAACCACCTTTCGAAATGAAAGTTTCCTTTAAGGGGAGGGGCGGCACCTGAAAAGTCGGAAAATCGATCAAAATATCGATCTGGGTTTTTCTTTTATTCAAACATTTTGTCCATTTTTCTTCTCAAATCTAGCTTTTGTTTCAACTGAAAACAGTATCTATGGTCAAAACTGACCATCAAAAGACAGCTGGGGTTAAAAAAGAATCTATAAACGCGTATCCAATATCGCAAAAATACGCTACAATAATCGGACTGCAGCGCCTATCACAAGCATCTCACGTGGGTAAATTTAGCATTGTGACCTTTCTCTTCCATTTCCCTACACATCTGTCCTAGATTCCCAGTCTGAGGTCACTTTACATTGAGACCACAGCCTGGAAAAAACCACGTGTATACACAATAGTCTGGCCCCGTTTCACGATGAACATCCGCGAGTGCGTGCTGAGCTCGACCTTTACCCTTTCAACCGTGTTGTTCACTGGCTGGGTAAAAATACCGCAGCGCATTCGTCACCAACTTGGATTCTGACTGGCTGGGAGAAGGTCAGAGGTTGCAACACTTGGACTCTGACCTGGTTTGCTTTTTGCTTCAGCTTTCACTTACGAAAACTTTGAATGCGATTTTCTCAAGACACTACTTTTTTTTCACAAAAAATCTAACTACACATTTATTTTCTAACATTTTTGCTTGAAATTTTGCAAGCAGCTTGTTGTAACAATAAGAAACAAAAGTATGCGTGGAAATTAGGATGTGTTTCATAGATTTGAAGATACAGTGGATGAAGTCCGAAAAAATCTGCAAATTATCACTTTCCGAATCAGGCAACATTGAAAATTCCGTAAAAAAAAAAAAGTTTTCATCAAATAACAAAAACAATGCATATTTTTGTAGATCTTGTTTCAAACAACCTGAGTACATATTTTCAAAATGATACATCGAATTTTGACGGAGGAGATACATTTTAAAACTTCATTATTTATCTAAATTGAAAATCCAAGATGGCGGCGTTACCAGGGCAAACCAATGCTTTGAAATTTTTTTCAATTTTTTTTTCTTCTAATCTGGCCATGTCTGACATAGGCCAGATGCTCAAACTCAATATTTCTCATGCATTTTGAAAATGACCTTCAGGTGCCACCCCTCCCCTTAAAATAGGTTTCCCTGTCCAGATCTAAAGTACGCTCTTGAAATCTCCATTTTCAGACCAAATAAACCACAATATTTATTGGGTTTTTTTTTTCGATCCGTATAATTATACCAAGAGAGATTTAGAAAGCGAAGGAAACAATTCAAATTTCGCTTTCATATTCTCAGCCCTGGTATTTTCAGATAGTAACAAATCTTTCATTTGCATTCGAAAACTTTGAATTGCCAGAAGCAAATTTTTGATAGGGGACATGTGATTAATTTATGCTATAGGTTTCTTTCTTTCTTTTTTTTTTATAATAAAAGTCCATTTATCTCATTGTCACGAAAAATGAGCATGCAATAATCTTTTCACACATTTACTCTACACTGTATGATGGCAAGAAAACAAAGCTGATCTACGTTAAAAACAGGTTTGTTCCGAGTGCTGTGTGAACACCTAATTTTGTAAAAATAGTTATACACCCCTGCTCCTCTAACATAGCTAGGATACCCGAATTCTCGTAATGAACGAAAAAGAAAGAAATCGCTGAATGAAATCAAACCAAATACCTTAACAAAGAGAAGCAAGTCGACAAAACAGCAGTGCGTTTTCGTTGAGCAATGACAAACAAAATCATTCAAAACACTGAAATCAAAGTGCGCACCAAGGCAATGTCGGGTTGTCACAAGCTATCAAAATACCCTCACGAATATCGTGGATTCTCGACTTATTAAAAGGCAACTTTGCGTCAATTCTGACACAGGCGGTTACCATACATTATACGGAGCTACAGCAGCTGGAGCTGATCCATCAATGGGCTGGTGCGAGACAAAAATTAGGGTTCTGATCTGTGGGTTTACACACTTTAATAATCTTGCACTGATAATTAGCTGCTGTCAGGAAGAGTCATGCTACTATCAATTTCTTCTATATATTATATTTCTATGCCACTGACTCGATCAAATGTGACTAGAAATAGAAAACAATTATTACACCCAACGTATTGCTCAGCTTTGCTGGGGTTAGAGTTTTCTTATCTGGAAACAATCTAGTCGGGAATGAAAATGAAATTTCCAAATGCTAACCTTCTCAACTCCAGAAATTCCACTGAGGGATGTGTTGTCTAAAACCCAGACATACAAGTGGAGAAACCAATATGTCTGATAACAAGCTTACAAATGCAGCAACTGATATTCTTTACATTTAGACTTATTGCCAAAGAAACTGACATTGCTGCAGTTAAACGAACAGAAGTATTTCTAAAGTCAAACTTATTATAGTGACTGGCATCTTCTTGTAATAGAAACTTGCTACTACAGGCAATAACACAGCTGAAATGGAACATACATGTATAAGTAAATATCTGAACAGGAAACGTTCTAGCAGAGATACTGACACCTGAAAAAAAAAATTAACATAACTATTACAAATTTTGAGGTTGCAGACATATCTGAAATGAAAAGCTTTCACTACAAAACTGATTCCACATGGGCACAGAGATGTTTCTTCCCCAAATTCTGATGCTATGAATTAGCACAAAGTGAAACGTATGATATCGTAGATTCAGGGAGATATCCACACAACGAAAAAGACGTGAAAAATACTCTCATGCCAAAAAATCACAAATCGACAGTAGATGCATAACTCGCCACATTTTATGAGGACATCTAAAGGCTATTACTCGTTGTTTTCTGAGACATGCATAATCCTTGTGACAAAATAGAATCAGTTATATCCATTTCAGAAAACCAGAACAGTTTCAATATTTTGGCATGATTTTCCTAGTATCTACGGCCAACACTTTTGCTGTGCTACTTTTTTGCCTCAGTACGTTATCATCCTCGCCCCGTCCAGCGGTATGTTAGAATTTTCGGCAAGGAGGCGTGTGTATCAGATAATAGTTTCATCTATATATTCACAGGTAGACATGGTCTATTTGTATTTTGTAGCACGCGAAAAGGTCATCTAGATCTACTGATGCCGACAGTGGTGAAAATGTCAATACCATCGCTGGTGAAAACGACATTTTCAATACGCAGGCAATGAGGGAGTGTGATCGGCTATAGATATATATATATATATTAAAGTTCACTTTTCGCATTCGAAAAATTTATTATTTCCTATGTATTGATTTATGTACTCTTTTAATTAATTACTCATTTAATTAATTAGTTAATTACTTAACTAAAGCAGATTAATCGATCAATTAATTAATTAGCGATTGTGAATTTCTGTATAATGATTTTGCTCTCTTACTCACTTACTGTGTTTTATCCGAGAAACTCAGCACTCCCTACCGCACCGTGTTGCGCTATTATCTCGGGCAGTTTGAGCTAATGTGCGCCAGTAGTTTGCACACCTTACAGATTGATCAGTTCTAGACCTGGTAGTTACCTCCACCTCCCAAATATCACATGTCCCAGGTGTATTGATTCCAACTTGAATTTCGAGTAAAAGTTTGGATGTATATAGCTGTATGGTCTGCTTTTTTCTTGTTGTGTCTTTGCTGCTAAGAATCCCCCATTCTTATTTTTACACAATTATTTGAAATGAAAAACTGATGGATGGTGGGCAAGCACAACCCCAATCGAATAAATCTATAACATTTATGCCACAAATCCCATGACTTGTCTTCTGCAATATGGACTATCCCTCTTACCACAAATTAGTAACGATATCGTTGAAGTAAAGACAGAACGGCTCTATACATAGGCACGATTACCACTATTCCGCGTCAAACACGATACAGATAATCGATGTCATTTTCTAAGAAAAGTTATGGCAGATGCCGACAGCAGCGAGGCCCAGTATTGTCACACTTCAATCGGTGATTAATAAGAAGACTATCACTGTGACAATAACAACAACAAAAACGATACGACAACAAAACTCGTGTCATCATCTTGACTTTATCTGAGTTATTAGCCGTTATTGAACTTCTCAGAGAGAAAAAGTGGTTGGCTGGATAGTTGGATGATTGGATAGTTGGCTAGTTGGCTGATTGGTAGGTTGGTTTGTTGGTTGATTGCTTGGTTGATTGGTTGATTGGTTGCTAGGTCGGTTAATTGGTTAGTCCGTTGCTTGCTTATAGGTTAGCTGGTTTGTTTATTGGTAGGTTGATTGATTGGTTGCTAAATAGATTGGTTGGTTGGTTTGTTGGTTGGTTGGTTGTTGGTTGGTTGGTTGGTTGATTGGTTTGTTGGTTGGTTGGTTGGTTGGGTGGTTGGTTGGCTGGTTGGTTTGACTGATTTGTAGATTGGGTGGTTGAATGGTATGTTGTTTGATACGTTCGTTGGTTAATTGATTGGTTGGTTGCTTGCTTGCTTGATAGGTTGGTCGCTTGATTAGTTGGTTGGTGGGTCGATCGGTCGGTCGGTGGATGGGTGGGTCGGTGAGTCAGTCGGTTGGTTGGACGATCGGTTGATTGGTCAGTCGGTCAGTCGGTTGTTTGATTGATTGTTCTGTTTTGTATTTGAAACCACATCAGCACGATAATGGCCTCATTGTCCCAAGAGATAGTGCTAGATCTCCCATATTTGATATGAGTGCACAGTACTGCTGGTTAAGAGGAAAACATTTCGACACTGGCTATCAAGCCACATTACTTTGCAGTCATTCTAATGTTTTTTCTGCATTAATAGACACGTGTACGTGCAGAACGAACAGTTGTATTAGATAGATCTCAGAGGTTCACATTAACCTTTTGAGTTCTCAGCCGTGGGCCTACCGTGACCCACTTATTATACCTCCCGAATGATTGAAACATATATTTGATACATTACTTTGGAAGGAAATGTAATCGGCTGTTTATGGTGGATAAATACAAGATTTAAATATATCATAGTACTATGCGGTCTTGCTCTCCGTTATACTAGTTGTTAGACTCTCCATGAATATTATTTTTTTATATCAGTGGACATGACTCAGAATGGGGAGGGGGGGGGGGGAGGGTAAGAATTCCATCTGAAGGTTCTACACCCCTTTTCAAGAAAATGCAAGACAGTTACGCTGATTTGCTCCTGCCCATGCAGTATCTGTCTAGTCTTTTTTATTAACCATTCTAAATATTGCGCCAGCGTTCTGGGTAGGCAGTGTTCAGGTCTCTGAAACATGCCTGCGTCGCTAATGGTCATCCAGTCAAATAGTCTCTTTTATTTATTTTTTTTAGATTAACATTCTGAACATTTTCTGATCATATCAAATATGGCATTAACTTAGTAACATCGGAAGACCAAAAATAATAAATTTTCCATCCATAAAATAGATGGGTGGAACAGGAACATGCCCACCCAAATCAAGAATCGAATTTTAATAATATTTTTTGGTTTGTTTTGTTTTGTTCTTGTTCTTTTTTTTTTTCACGGGATGAAAAATAAAGTTATTTATTACGTCATGATAAATGGAACATAACTACCCACCAGCAAGATACGGAAAGAATGATATTTCATTTTCGCTACCGAAATCTGGAAAAGAAAAGTTCTATTTTCTTTATTGAGCACATCTATTCTGATTTTAACCTTGACACCCAAGAGCCTATACACTGAAAACAAATAGGGTCGGGTCAGTCGCTCATTATGTACTGTCCGAGATTTTGGAATGAGCAGCGAAGCCGGAAAAACAGCTATAGATGACATAACAAACCTTAAACAACTCCGATAATGACAAGTAACAGGTCCATGAGCCAAGAGCATCGCGGATAATTAATGTCAACATGCGTTCCTTCCCCTCCCCCTCAAACCCCCTGAAAGAAAAAGAAAGCAAGACTCCTTTCGTTAATCTCAATAACGGCCTAGCCGAGCCAGACCGGCATTAAATGAGTGCAAACAGCCTAGTGGTCTGGACATTAATTAGCGGCCATTAAAGAGCCACACACCAGGAACCTAATCCTCCATCTGCCTGTACCGGAACTTAGAGAGACTAGAGGATATTCCTGGACTTCAGATCTCTTCTCGCACTCACAACACTCTGGGCAGAAAAACATATGATGCAGAAAGAAAAAAAAAATAGGTTTTAAGGACAATTTCCTTATATATTAAAAGTGTAAGCAAACCATCCATCCAGTCTTTCACAAAATGTTTAGAGTTACAGAGCTTCATGTAGTCAAATACACTATACTGATAAGACCGGACGCTAAGCCAATTTTGCGTTTACCGCGACGTTCAACGCCCCCCAAGCGTCGAGGGTGTTTGTTTGGTTGTTTGTGTTGGGTTTGAACGGCACATCAGCACGATCACGGCTATATTGTGCCAAACACGGTAAGCTACGTTTACACGTCAAGAAGAAGAGAGGAAAGAGAGACAGGACAGGAGACAGAAGCAAGGAGAGAGAAGAGATGTCACCCTTGGAACGTTGAGAATGGCATTCCATGGGCGATATCCCACTGATGACGGGCTTTCAGCGCCTGTAGGGGGGAGCAGAGAACTATTTATGTACCCCAGGCTCCCTCGGGGTTGGGGGAGGGGGGGGGGGGGGAGGGGGGAAAGTTGGCGGGAGGGGGAGAATGTACAGCCTGTAAACAACAATGGCGGCAATCATGAAACCAAGAATAGGAGAGCAGTGGTGTGCAGACATTGATTACACAAATTCAAGAACCATGGCAAGTCTTTTTTTTTTTTTTCCTAAAGAGAGACAGGAAGGTGAGTCAGAGCACAAATTGATCTGGATATTGAATACAAAAACTAGGGGAAGTTGGTACTTTTTCGCCCTGCGTACTACTTCACCCATCTAAGATACATCGTTCATTTTTAAAGTCTAAAAATTAGTTTAACCAGTGAAATATCAACAATTTTTTTATTTCAATTGAAAGTAAGACATCTTCTGATATTTCACTGGTTAAACTAATTTTTACACCTTAAAAAAGCCCGATGTATCTTAGGTGGGCGAAATAGTACACAAGGCGAAAAAGTACCAACCTCCACTAGTAACGCAAGCGGAGCAGCACGAGTTTTTTAATGACGCGCAGCTGTGCACGAATTTTTTTAGTGATGCGAAGAAAAGAGTATCCGATCTTATCGACGTAGTGTCTTTGATATAAAGCCAAGGAAATGAACAACTAAAAAGGTGCTCAGTAAAGGATGTGCTCGTATCCAGCTTAAATTATTAATAATATGAAAATAAAGCACCAGCTAGTGCTCTTGAAATTGCTCAAAGAAAATAAAAACCAAAATTTTTATCTCAGGCGAGGATGAACATGCTTTTATTTTTATCTATCTATCTATCTATCTATCTATCTATCTATCTATCTATCTATCTATCTATCTATCTATCTATCTATCT
>JBCEWB010675343.1:0-17392 GCA_039654565.1 Peronia peronii | reverse complement strand
CGTAACGTACACACGGGACCTCCGAAATATATTCGCCCTTATCCGAGAAGGCTAGACGTCGGGCTTCCCTACGCAGAAGAAGCCAGGGGACAGTTGAGTCACTGAAAAAATGCAGGTCTTTCGATCTTCGTGTCCTTCTATCCCCCGATGAGAGGACCCGCGAGTCGTGCAGAACCCGCAACCTCACCGACGTGAGTTGTTTCCTTTAAAATTCAAATTCAGTGATTGTTTTTATAAGACCATGTTGTTTGAAAACATGGATCGGCTGTACTCGTGCTAAACTTTTTTCAAAGAAGATTTCAGAAACGGCTGTAGGAAAACCATGGCGTCTGTTGTATTGAAAGTCTTGGGCCTCACTCTAGGCCTCTTTTTTATCTTCGTTGGTACTATAAAATTAACGCCATCGGTAAATGCAGATATTTATAAAGAGATGGTAAGACGAAGGACATTTGACGATGAAGTTATGTCGCACTAGATCTAAGATCTTAATGAAACAATCCCTTCTTAAGCAGGTTGTGATTAGATCTATATGCAGGCCGCTAAGTCCAGTTAACGAGATAATATTTCTTCCTATTTGATTTCGAGAACTATCTAGATTTAGATGTAGATCAACGTTTGAACAGTATATAATACATTTCAGCATACATTGCTGTTACAAATCTTGATATAATGTGGTCACTTAATATCCTGATATTAAAGAAAAATTCAGAAAGGAGGTTAATTTTAATTGTTTGCATGTTAATACATTGGCCCGCACCCAAATAAAAAAGAGATGACTTATTCAACTTCACTAGTAATCAGGTAGATCTGGATCTATAGGTGCTATAGTCAATCATTCACTGAATGTTTTTTAAATCTTAAAATGGAAGTCTTCATGTAATAAAATATAACCTGGCTAATTACCAGTGTAGAAGGAATTTTTATTTTCAGTTTTAGATTGCTTCAATACAAGATAGATTAAAAATCAAATGAAATAACAAACTTTGATAAATTCCAACAAATATTAATTTGAATGAATTTCCACAGGCATTACTCTTTTCTGATCAGCTTTTTAAGTCGGAATAATTATTTTTTTCTCTCCAAAAATGATGGATGAAAGAGATGGAATTATCTGGCAAAAGTACAAGGGCAGTGAGACAGATTGAGAAAGGGATCATGTATCATTAAAACTAAACAATACAGTAACTGTGAGCCAGATTTTCCCCAGCATTTTGAATTGATCTAATAAGAATTTACGTGTTACGATATGGTTTATAAATAATGTAATTTAATAGGTCTTAATGTCATAAGATGTCACATTTCTGACATGAAAAAAATAACCACCTTTTTTTTTCTGAAAAATGAAGTTTGCAAATAATTGTGAACCTTTACCTTTTTTTTTTTCTTTGTATTTTTTATACAGAGGAAAACTTACATCCGCAATTCAAAGGTCTTTCCATTAGTGAAACAAACAGGTTGGAAGCCAAATCCACACACTTATAGAAAAACTGTTGGATCAACAGAAGTCATTTGCGGTGCTTTTCTAGCTTTCCTTCCAGGTAAGTTTGAGAAATTGAAAAGAGCTGAGAACTTTAAAGACACAGTTTTTTACCTTCTTTTTTTTTAAAAAATATGTTATGGTTTGATTTTAATGGATCTTTCAGATTAGGTGACAGATAAATTAGCAATGCCAATCAGCTGCACGTGGCCTAGACAAAAATTCGTCTCACCGTAAAGGTTGTCCGGGCACAGTATATGGACCGAATTCGGGTGATCATGGTTCCCTTCTAAATTGAGCTACGGCGTCATCGTTTGACGTATCAGAATGAAATTTGACATCCGATGAGAAGAGAGGTTTCCCGTTATTTTGGTTGTCGAACGGATTCCCTGCACAATATAGAAGTGTGAAAAAAACTGTGTTTTCACATATTTTGTTTTGTCACTGGTACATCCTCCAACGTTTCTACTTTCTAATGTTCACTGTTTTGTTACATTTTATCCCTGTGTTTCAAGGTAGTTACTCTCTTCAAAAATCAATGTCTTGAAAGTGATGGCCATTGCGCTTTGGATTCGTGCTGCCAACTAGTGCTGCCTACGCATAAAGCATAGTCATGTGACTAACAGCAGGTCTTTCATTGATAGATTCTCTTACTAGTGACATAGTAATGGTAGAAGAGTTCACCTTTCAAGGATGTCTATATCCCCTTTGTTATTATTGCTGGGGTATAAGCATCATTTTGGGGGCTATGATTATGGTCTAGTATATTTTTTAATAAAGAATGCATAAAATACTTAAATGAATGATAGATCAGTTACATTCAGTGTAAAATGAAGGACACTTTCAGCAAAATTTTAGTGAAACCTCACTGCAAGTGCACAAGAACCAACCTGTGCCCCCTTTTTTTTTTTGGCACAAGAAATATTCGCCCACAATAAACCTAAACCAGTGGACTGTTGAAGCCAAAATGGTATTCCGATTCACAAAGGGTATATTTTGTTTAGTTTTATGCAGAGCTTTTAAATAGCACCATTCTAATCTTTTAAGTATTAATCAGTTCATAAATTTGCAAGAACTGAAAATTTGCCCCATTTTTATCTCTGTCCTAAGGAGGAAATCCTCATGTGTAGATCTAGAAAAAGAAAATCTATTTCTAGATCTAAATCTGCATGATGTTTCCGAGGCCGAAATTTGTTTCCGCAATCAGCACATCAACCCCGGAAAAAAAAAAAGAATGTGAAAACTTTTAAACAACAGCAAGACAGTCTGACTGAAGTAGGATTTTCTAATTCCTTTGCAGATTCAATATAGTTTGATGAGAGGTGGCAGACTGTGAAGGGTGCAGTGCAGCATTTTGCGACTAGATCTATAAAAAGTAGATCTACTGTGGCAATTAGGCTAGGCTACCATGTACACACATTTTTGTCAATAATAATTATGTTTACATGCATTGGCTAAATGAAACAAATGCCACAGTAGTAATATGAGATGCGACAGGATGAAATTAGGTGCTCGTCGAATTTTGAGCTATATGGAGTTATTGCTATCACTGTGAAGATTATTTATTTCCCTTTCTGAGTGTGAAAATATTTTCATCCTACCTTAGGTAGAAGTTGAGATATTGGCTATTTAAAGGGATGGTGCAACATCATTTTGTTGTGTCAAGTTTCTTTTCATTTTTGCCTCAGATGAAATGTTACGGTAGTGTAAACCCATTGACATACAAATTAGAAGCCGATGGCTTCTCTAATTTGAGATTTTAACAATTAAAGAGACTGGATCGTTCGAACCGCTCGGTTTTCCGTAACTGACCGTAAACCAAGCGTGACGTCATCTGTTTCTGGAAGGCACACTAACAGGATGCTTGAATGGGCCTATTCAGTATGTAAACAATGGTGAATTGTGTGGCTGAGAACTAACTGTCGGTCGCAGGATAGTCAAGCATTTTTAGGATCTCCTCCTTGCTCTGTGATATTTCTCACCAGGTCACAAGTATGCGCAGCTCAATAGACACTCCTTCAAAAGGTAAAGGAAACTTTACCTAATAGAACAGTGAGAAATTCCATGCCCAAAGATGAAATCCTCTTGAACAGAAGAGAAGAACAGAAATCAAGGGCTATATGGCTCGCTCAAGTGCTCCAAAACTACAATCAAAAGAAACGCTGATCAAGAGAAGAAATAGATGTAGTCGCTTTGTTTATACCATATTGAATAATAACACAGACTCCCTTGACCCACTCAACAAGTTAGGCACTGACCAGCGACCAAGCCGTTGAGAGCAGAAGTGAGCTATAATTGCTATTAATGAAAGCCAAAGTGGCCTAAATATCTATTAGTTTATATATCAGATAGCTTTCTTTTGCTCTCACTGTATACTACCATTAGATCACTTGTATATATTTCTTTGTAGTCACTGCTGCCCTGTCAACGTCAGCCGGTCTGATCTAACAACAATAATCTAAGTCCATGTGGTTAGAGGGATGATAGCTTGCATTTTACGCCGAGATTCTATAGCAAGAACTTAAATACACCCCTATGTGAAGTAGTTTGGTCCAAGCAGTTATATTTGGTTATGAACACATCCATAATGGAAATAGTCTGAGTGACGAGGGGTGATAAAATTGACACCCATAATATGAAATTGACGTCTTTAAGAGCACAACCCTTTCTCCTAACATTAGCTCATTGCAAATATCATATGTGAAGAAGGGGTGGAGTTAGGGAGGGATTAAAGGAAGACATTGATCAGTAAGGTGGTCTGATGTGGGCCTGCACTGTGTCACTCCGAAATTGATAGGGCTTTACTAGTCCACCTGAAGACATGCAGCCTCGTAGTACAGAGATGCGCTGAATTATATGGCGTCACACGTTAATGGCGTAGAGAGCTGGTGAAAGAAAACGCAGAACCGCAAGCCATCTTATTTTGCAAAATAAACACATTAAGGCCGTGGCCACATTGAATCCAGGGGGCCACAACCCAACCTGGCAGCTGTGCGATTGTGTCAGAGGCTATATGGGCAGTGGGCTGTACCTCCGACGGTAGCCTGGCACGGTAGTTTCAGTTGGGATATTTTTGGTTCGGGCCATGAGTATCAGTTTACTGTTTTTATGACCAGCCGACGGTCCACCGTCACCTTAATGGGTTTTTGTTATGGCTGGACGTACACAGACTGGACATTTTAGCCAAGCCTTGATATTTCAAAATGTATCTTAAATTTAAACAGCTATAATTCATCACTTAATTATCACACAACAGAGGTTGGCAAAAGCAGAGATGTTCAATATTTCCTCTTTAATCCAATATTAAATTCATGCTGAGCGCATATGTACCAAAAACACATCCACTAGCCTACCTCACAAAATTAGGTCACGTCGCTTTGGCAGGTGTGAATAAAATCTTTAATAAAATGTCTATTTCGTACTTACCAGACCCAATACATATTTCTTTATTTTCTTTTCTCTGAAAGACAACCATAGATACCACTATTTTTACCGACTTGCCTCTCAAAATCTTGTAGCAACAGGAAATCGAGTTGAGCTAGAGTCACAGTGGCCTCGTCTAGCCCGAACATTTTTACAGACATGCTGCAAACTGTTGTGCCTCAGATGGTTGTCTGGCGCTCACCAGCCTCAATGTGGGTTGTAATATATCGTGGTGTGTGTTACATTTTTATGACTGGACCATACCCGTGGTTGTGTCTGGCCCCCAGGCTCAATGTGGGATCACCCTAACGGTGATGTTTTCACAAAAATAACACAGCTAACATGTTTTTGGCTACTAGAAGTTTATTATTTTACAACAAATAGCATAGGTTGTCCGTGACGTTGCACTACCCCTTTAAGATGATGGGGGTAGCCTGTTTGCAGCAGTTGAATTTCAGGAGAAAATGGCAGATCATTTTTGTAAATCCTTATTAATACTTGTAAGGCTATGCAACTAAATTACAATTTTTGTGCTTTTACTCAATATATTTCAGGAAATTTGACTCTGAAATGTATTTTAGTTTCATATAGAAGGGCTCTGTGAAGAAAAAAAATTGGGTTAAAAATTCATTCACTGTTGAAAAACATGTGATTTCTCCGGTCACCTCAGTTTGACAAGTGCCTGATTTTATCGTGTCGCGTCTCATATGGACGAGTTGTATTAATCTTGCCATCTGCCCCCAATTTTTTTTTTTTTTAATGGGCTTGTCAAGATCCTGGGACTATTCAGTCAAAAATTTCTTTATTTCCAATAATATTTTGAGGCATTTTCAAATGTTTGGAGCTGCTGTAGTAGATGCTATGAACTGATTTAGGCATGGTATAATTCTGACAGTTTATTCAAAATTAGAAGTGCTTCTTTTCACCAGAAGTCAAAATACATGCATCAGGATAACATTTCATTGATTGAGCATGATTTATGTCTTTAAGCTCCTTAGACCTTAGAACCAAAGAGAAAACATATACATGATATTGGTAGATGATAATTTATGCAAATAAATTCATATTTAAACCTTTAATTAGTGTTTTATCATACTTTTGGGAGGGGAGAGAGGAAGTTGGAAAAGATTTCTGTCTTGAAAATTACATGGACATGCAAGATTTGATCAGTTTACCTAGATAGTAATATTTCATAACGTTAATTATAATGCAGTAATGATATGGATGATAATTTATGCAAATATATGCAAATTTGGCCCTGTGTTTACTATTTTATCATACATTTGAGGGTTTCATTGGAATCTGCATTAAAATTACATCTGTATCCAAATTTCATGAGTTTGTTTTGGTAAGTAAGAGAGATATAGCATTTTCAGTGATAAAATGGGAATTTTAAGGGTCCATATTTTAGGCAATATTTTCTTATATCTCCATAGTAACGATTTTCGAATATTCAAATACATATAACTTTTTTATTTCTTGGCCGATTTTCAAAATTCAAAAACTTGTCTCCACAGGAAAACAAACTCTTTATTATAGACCAGCTTTTTTGCACAAAAGGAGATTTCAAATTTTATGACTGGCGTTTGCTAGACAAAGATCTTTTTCATCTATCTAAAAATAGATGTGTAATGTTTATATGATTAAATCTCATTTTGTCATCTTTTGGGATGTTTTAATAACTAAATAAATTGAAAATGAGGAGAAAACACAAAAAAAAGAGTTAACCACTCATCAAATTTACCTGAAGCTACGAATTTACCCACTGTCTCATTTCTTTATCTTCATAGTGTTAGGGAGAGAAAAGGTACAATTTAAAAAGAAAAAAATGTAATCATTGCCATCAAGTAAGACATATTACATTAATGTTCGACAAAATAACTACAGGGCACTCCACTTAGACTGACTTTGGCTTGCTCGACCAATGTTTTGGGTTCCAAGTCCCAGGCATTTCCTCTTTTTCTTTCGTAGAAAAATCCAGCTACGTCAGTTACCCTAACAGCTTTTCCCAGCTTTGCTTGACCTTAGAATATTGTAATGTATGTAAACAGCACCTTTTAAACATACATAGAATTGGATATCAAAGTCATTGGTTAGAGTACCAAATACTGCTCGTGGAGCAATAGTTAGGGAGAGAAACAGAAGTGGGACTCTGTAATGAAACCAGATGTAGTTAGGAGAAGGAGAGAAGAGAGGCTGAGGCCATCACACTATGTCAGAGACTTGGGGGGAGGGCAGAATATTCCCTGACCTAGATCCCATTGGCACTGGCCAGCTGGCAGGTCAATAGTCTTGTTCAAAGTTATAGCAGGAACCTTAAAATGAGACAAGTCACAAGCTCATTGCAGGCCTAGTTTTTAACCAGTTATGCATCATGGCAGCTGTCGTGAAGTATCTGTACATGTCGTGTCATGCCTGCCATTGGTAAGCTTCCTTTGCCACCATGATACCAGTATCTATCGTACTTGAATTGAAAATTGTGAGCACTGTGCTATTCTTGAATAGGCTTCTAGTCTAGAGATGTACTGTAACACATGTAGTTATAGTATCATGTGATGATTAATCTGCACCCTGCAACTGCTAGTGATATCCATAATTCTCTCATTCACTACAGTGACAGATAGTCCTCTATCATCCTTCACCCATGTTTCTCAATGTTTTGTTCTTCTTAGATCTAGAAAAGTTGTGAATTCTCCAGTAAGTCAGAAATCTTCATCCCACAAACAAATTGTTAGCATCATCTGAGGCTGCGGTGCTTGTTCGTCATCATATGACAAATTAGCATTTTTCTTTTTCATCATCATGCCGGGAAGAAGAATAAGAAGTCCTGCACTTTTTCAAGAGCAGGCATGTATAAACTTCATACCATCCAAAACCAAGGCACTTTCAACCTAAATTTTGATTGATGAAGAAAAGCGAGAAAATTAGCGGAAGAAAAATTGCAGAGGAGCAGTTTTGCTTTGAAATTGAATTGTTTATTACAAAATCCTACCACCAAATCATCATGGCCAAATGGACAAGTGACCAAGAATGGAAGGGCTTGATCTTAGTGTGGGGCACCCATGTTGGTTTGTGTCGTTTTGTTGTTTCTGGTAATAAAATGTGTTTTTGACACAGTTTTTTGTTTTCTTTTTTTTTTTTTTTAAGCTAAATTGATGGGATAGGCAGGTGAGATATGGAGGGATCTAGATCTAGCTAGGTCTTAGGCCTACGTATGTAAATTCTTCTGAGCTGACAGCAATACAGTGTCGCAGTTGAGACATGCCAAAACAGATATTCGCAATGTATTTGCAGGCAACCAATAACAAGACTGTGAGCCAAACTTACTCCATCAAATTTAACTTTTGCCAAAGATTATACTTTATACTTTTCCTTATGGGAGGATCGTAGTTTTTGCCTCTGCTTTGCCCAACCGGGATTATAAGTCTGTCCCCCCTTTACCCCCCCCCCCCTCCAAAAAAAAACATTAGAAAATGTTTCTCATAGGCGATAGCTATGATAAAGAATGTTTGAAATAGGCTACACAGAAGCATTAGGCCTTAATTGTGATATCATCGAGACTCCTTTCATCTTAAGACACCTGTATAAAAGTCATGGAGCATTAGCAGGTGATAACAAATGAATTTTTTTCAATGCAATGTATGTACATTGCATCAATACGTTGACATCCAATTTAGCTCAATACCAGATAACCTGACCTTTAAATTTCGTTCCCCCTGCACGCTCAGGCTGTCAGACTTAGTAACACTAGTGGTGATGATTATGTTGTATTGCATAGTTCAGATAGACACATAAAATATTTGCAATGAACAGTAGGAAATACTTTGAAGAAGATCACTGCTTCTTTTGAACTCTCCTTGGTAAAACATAATTACAGCCATTGAATGTTTTAACAGCAACTTTGTGTGTATGTTCTGAATATTTAACTTGCTGATTTGATATTTATCTGAGAACATTTTATTCTCATTCTGCATCTAAAATACTGCAGTGTAAAGGAATCAAGAATGCACTCTTGCAAGATGTCCCCGACTCGGTTCAAAAGTATGTTGCAGGATGTTAATTGAAAAGTGAACAAATATATAAGTTTTAATGAGTCAAAGAACAGTTTGGATGTTGAGACATTTATTTTAGACGTAGACAGCTTTGTCATTTTTTTTTTCTTCCATTTGGAGAAATCATTTTTTATTATAATGTTTTGTAATTTGCAGGCCCACTGAAGGAGGCAGCAAACATCTGCCTGCTAGTTATCACCTTGAATGACATCTACGCTCATTATGCATTGGATGAAGGCTTGGACAAAATGAGTCCAGCTATAGTATTCTCACTCCTCCTTACTTGTCGACTTATCATCTTCCTCCAGAGTTTAGCAGCAGAACCAAAATCTGTGTTTGAGAAAAGTCAGCTTGATTCACCAGTGGCTCCAGTGGCTGACAGAGTGGATGATAAGAAAGAACAATGATTTTTATTTTGTCGGATGTGTTAAACATGTGATGTATTGATTTTATATATATATCTGGCCCCGCAGAAATTCGTTTTCGCAGCTTTTGCATGAATTCGTGCACTGCACGATTTTTACAAATTTTTGCAACTTTAATCAATTTTTGCAACTTTTAAGCGAATTCTATCAAAAATAGAAGAAAGTAATAATAAAATAAATTTTGACAATTTTTAAATTTTTTTTTTATCATCATTTCGCTTCACAATACTGACATTCATGATAGATAGGCCTAGATATGGTTGTAGGCCTATTTGGCATGGCCACATCCAACTCTTCAGCTTTGGAAGAGCAAATTGAGGCCTATAGCCTCTCTCGTCAGGCCGAGCGATCTAGATCTAGATCTGATCTAGTACTCTAGTACATATATTTGGGGCATGATTTTGAGTTCACTGTGAAGGCCTAGCTGCTAAAATAGTACTAATCTAATCAAAATCTAGGCTGGATATTTAAATAATAATTTTGGAGTCCCTGCCGTTGCTCGTCCGGTTTCGAGATACCGGTACTGTAGATCTAGAGTCTAGATCAAAATCTAGATCGTGAAAAATAGTGGAGTTGACTTTTGGATTTGGGTTTCAAGTTGTCAGTAAATCTCGTCTTTTTTTCCCACCAAGTATTTTGACTTAATCTGATTTCTAGAGTGGATTTTAACCCAATTTTTGTAAGCCACCATCAATCCAGCTGGACAAAAATTGTTTCTTCTCTCTCTCTCTCTCTCTGTTATGGAATGCACCAATAAAAGGGATATCAGTGAAGAGCAATTCTAATTCTCTACTTTACCAATGTTCCTTTTCTTTCTTTTTTTTCCCCTGAATTTTATAATTTTATTAAATATTCTAGGTTAAAGTTATAAATCTACACTAACAATATTTTATCCTCAAGTAATCAAAACTTTCTAATGCACTGTTCTGACAATCAAGGTGTTCTTTTTTTTTTTTTTCCAGATCTGGATCTATATAGCTCTAATAATTGTCCGATTATTATTAAGTCCCAGCTGTAGATCTGGAATATATTGTTCAACATACTACGAATTGTGAACATTAATGTAATTCTTCGGATAAGTTGCAAAATAAGATTCAGAAATTCTCTGACAAATTATCGCACCCTTTGATGCAGCTTTTACAATGAATTACAGTATGAGAACAATAATCCAGGTTTGCGATAAGCTGCAAAATATGAGCTTTAATTAATGCAGATTCTACGACAACAAGTTACAAAATGACAGCATATATATATATATATGCAGTTTCGCAAAACATTTTAAAATTCAGCTTTTTGTACAACCTGCGACCTGTGAGAATTGAAGCAGCCTTTCCAACAAGTTGCAAAACAAAAGCTCCAATACAGCTGCATCAAAAGGTTCAAAAAGGTGTGAAATGTGAAAATTAGTCCTGTTTTTCTAACAAGTTGTAGAATAAGAGCTTTAATGCAGTTTTTTCAACAAGGCATGAAATGTAATAAATATCACTGCAGCTTTACTGACTAGTGCATTAAAAAAGAAAAAAAACTTTTTAAATACTTTCTTGTGTGTTCGACGTCAGGATTAGAAATGCATACAATACCTTGTGATATAAAAATATATTCAAATCATTCATACAGAATAGTTATCATGGCTGACTTGTCCCAAATTCCATTTCTACCAACACATTTTTCCATTCAAACAAATGATATAATACATCTATTTTTTTTTTAATAAGATCTACATCGACACTTGAATTTTTAATGCTGGACACATACACGCAAGTGACAAATGTCCGCTTTATAATGATTGTGGTTTCTATACATTTATGAATTTTAATATATGTTATGGCAATTGCTGCAACTTTTAGTGCAATTTTAGGATTGTTTTGCAACTTTCTAGCGCAGCTTTTGCTGATTTCCAGCACAACTTTTGAGCATTAAAACAACTTTCTGGGGGGCCATATATATATATATATATATTTTTTTTTTTTTAATTTTTTTTTTCAGCATTTATCAAAACAGTCAGACATTGTCATAACATTGGAAAATTGGTCCAGAACAGAATGAAACCAAATCAATTTAAGTGACTTCAAGTTAATTGTTTTCAGTCAGATATTTGGAAGAGGGACATAAAAATCTATTTTATTTAGTCAAGAGACACTTTGTATAGTTGATATAAATTGGTACTGGAATTGTGACAAAGTGAATGCATAATTATTGTAATTCAGAAGGTAATTCAAAACGTAACAGCTGTAAAAGTATGCACAGTCGCATGTACAGTGGAACCCGTGAGAAGTCAACTCACTTAAAGTAAATTCTCGCTTAAAGTAAAAAACTCGGTCCCATTTTTTTTCCTTTATATTTCATTAGTCTTGTTTCTGATAATGTCAGCACCTTTGGAGGTGATTTCACTTCGCTGGCCTAACTGCAACCGTAAATTGTGAGGGCAAAGAACAAAAAAATCAGACAGAGAGATCGAGAGACAACTTGTATTGTTAGAACACATTATACAAATAGCCAGTGGGCCTATTGCTGTTTGAGAAGATGCTTGGCTCTCTTCACCTGTCACGCATTAGCGGGGATACACAAACACATGCCAACACAGCAGATCCACACTCACTCTCCTCGTATGCATTAGCAAGCCCACAGACACATACATAGGACAGTCAGTACAACAGACCGCTGACTGCCTTGACACACACAAACACCACTCCGAGTGACACAGTTCCACGCTTAGCTCTCTTCGCTTGCCTCTTGTTGGCGATGATACACAAACACCTACCCATACTCGGCTCTCTTCGCCCAATTTGTTGACACACACATGCACACAGATAGTGCAACAGGCATGGCACCCGATTTCAATCACATATTTAGATCACCTTCATTCCTACTTCTACATTCTGCACTCGCCGTGACAAGATCTAGTCAATCTTTTATCCTGAATTCCATGATCAAAATGTCTGAGAAAAAATACAACATTCTCAACATGGATACAAAGTTGAAACTTCTTAATGATGTTGAACAAGGCAAAATACTACTTTTACTAGCTTAGACTTAGAGGGGGAAGCTCTGCTAGAAGTTCTTTTGTTTAGGGATAAGGGCCTAAGGGCATAGCCCCGTAAATATACATTTTGACTCCCCATGCCTCCCAGAGATTGTGTCCCCTGAAAACAGACAATGTCAACCTTGCTTAAAGTCACCACTTTTTCTCAATCCTGAGAGGTTGACTTTAAGCAGATTCCACTGTATATAAATTTATCATACTGACAGGAAAATAAAATTGTATTTATTAGACGTGGATTTTCTTTGCTGCAAGATTGATTGCTGATTGTGCGTTGGATTGTGAGATTACAGTTATGTCCTTCTTTTCATAGAATCTCAGTGCAAGAATGATGATGAAGACAGTCTTGAGGTTAAATGATGTGTGTCATGTCTGACCATGTAATTAATGTCTGATACATATTGGGGCTGTCTTAGTGGGATGTGTGACTTAAAAAAGATATGAATATAGTGAATCATGATCTGCTTAAACTCACATTATGAATGTCATTGACCTAGATTATATTCATTCTATAAGTATGTTGTGTGGTAATTTGAATGTGTCATTTTAATATTTATTTATGCAAAGTGAACATTGGATGTGACAGGATTGAAATCATCTGTTTTAATCAGAAAAACACTTATGTATCTAGAGCAGGTTCAGTAGAAAACAAATTGTGAAAATTATTGCAGAACAAGTTTGAAATATCTCAGGGATATTTTTTTTCTATTTAAATTATTCACACAGGAAAGTCATACAATATCTGAAAGAGGTATTTAAAATATTGAAATACTCATTATTGCAGATCTGATAGAAATGGCTCAAACCCTTCTTAGTTTGACACCTATCTTTGCAAAATACTTTTGACAGCAGTTTATTTCTGGACCAAATTTGTGACTGACAGATGCTTATACCATAATCACTATTCTGTTTTGTTTTGTTTTTTCCCACTTAACTTTTTTCATTTTCATGTAGATTGATATGTTTCTTCAGTATGGAAGATTTGTCTGAAGGTCTTGTGGGTATATTTTCTCAAATGTTTCTGTGTTTGGTATATCGTATTTGTAAAATTATGTCCTTGTTTGTATGTAACTGAAATTGTAATTTTTTTTCATTGGGCATTTCCTGAGGTTAATCATCAACATCAGTGTAACAGATTTCAGTTTTTGTCTAGTGGCATTCTTGAATAAAGACGAGATATATTCAGTATTGAAAATTGAAGATGAAAATTCCATTTGCGTATCCAAGTGTATACATGTAGCATGAACTTTGTAACACTGTGCCATCAGAGTCACATTTTGCCCCATAATTCTTTGCAAAATCTACCACTGCATAGTCTGTGTCATATGATTTCCTTTATTTTCATTTTGGGATGGTCACAGTATACATGGAGATGTGTACACGTATGCATACATCAGTGCAATCAATATTATACATCAGTTCTAATTTTTGCCATGGGTAATTATGGAATATACATATGTGAGGTGTTCAGTGAAAGCACGACACATGCCACTGGCATTCATTCATTTTGAGTAATGATGAAAAAACCAAGATCAGGTCAAAATTAGACCTTCTCAGATTTTGGCACCAGAGGGTTCCTTAAACATTTATTTTTCATCACAGAAGGCTTTTTTCAAATTCAACATTTAAAAGTATTTTTTTGAAAGGGTTTTTTGAAGCCATTTCATCAAAAATTTATCACGATAATCTGGGTTTCATAATGGATTCTTCGCATGTTTTATTAGGTCACCACATTCCTGTTCTATACACTAACCCCCATGTATTGCACACCAAAATGAAGGATATTAATAGGGCTGTCAACTGATCACTAGTGCGCATAAATACATTTGTAAACGTTTGAAGTTTTTGGACTGGAAGTAGTGGGCATGTAGTTGGCATCTGCAGTTTGAGTGCCTTCTTGTTATCATCTATTCTCCCAACTATTACTGCTATCCAATTCCACCCTGATCGTACTCTTGCTTATTGAAAAAAATGTTTAGTTTCTGTTTAACTATTTGAAGACTACTTATTAACGTTCTAAGTACTTCAAAATAAATAATCTCAAGACTTTCTGAAGTTGTTTACAAGCAAAATGGCGGATGAAGGACAGCTGCTTCAACACAGCCCGAGTGTCAACAGATTGTTTCTCTATTAAATGAAACCAGGAGATATAATATTACTGGCATGGTAGGAGAGAGCAGGCTGCAGGAACTTGCACTGGAGATAGATCCAACACTAAAGAGGGCCCAGATGATGGAAACAGTCCAACGACCACCTATATTCAAGTCTATGAGGAGCAATCAAAGGCGTTTGAATTTAGATCTAGATCTAGACTTTCTGCTAGGAGATAAATTTGCTTGAGACTGATAGAGATGCAGTGCATCTAATATCTTTGTGCTTTTAATACTAATTAACAATATTTGCTGAACATAATCTATCTACATCCAGATTCAATTTTTAAATTGCAAATGCGAACCTAAATCACTTCCATACATAGGCCTACAGCACCCGAATCACATAATACTGTGTAGTCCTTAAAAACTATGTTTAACAAAAAATTTGCCAATTCACATTCTTGTTGTTTATTTGTGATAACTGCACAGCTGTTTTGACTTGGTACGAGTTCAATTTGTGTTTTTTTTTTGTGAAGATTTATGTCAAAATGTGTAAAAAATAAAAGTGAAAACTTTAATTGCGTTTTTCTCATTTTCATAGTATTGTGGTTCCCGGTGATTAAAATGCAATGTCTCAGCATCTAATTAAAATACAGTGGTCTCCCACCTAAGAACCCTCCACCTATGAGCCCGGTTCACCTAAGAACCCGCCTCTGCTGCGAAACGGAATTTTTTCTCTATATTTTACCCTTCTAAGAACCCGTTCCCAAATAAAAAATCTGCCGAAGAGCCCGGTGTCGGGCCAAGACACATGAGTAATTATGGTGTAATTTCATATCATATGGTCCACTTGAGAGAAACGCAGAGTGTTAGATGTGCAGCAAAATGGGGATAGAGGTGGAGAGAACAGGTAAACAGGTAAACAGAGAAACAGGTAAAGGAATGGAAGTGATGGTTGATGTATGGCTGCATAAGCAGGCCACATTGTGGACTACTTGTGACCATTTCTTTGTTTGACAACACGTGGGACAGTGCTTGTGATTGGCTCTGTAGATAAGGAGGGGTAAGTTTAGCCTCCTGACTGGTCAGCTGTTTTGCTACTTCGGTCTGTGTGTAAACACTTGAGTCGCTGGTGTGATTATCTATAGGGTATACCAATATCATGTTTTCAACAATGATATCATTATGTGAAAACTCACTCAACATTTAAAGGCTATGTAGTAATACTAGTATTGATATAATTATACACTAAAAAAGATCAAGAACTGTTAGATCTAATTATAAAACACACACACAGGAAAGAAGGCTGTACCTATTCGCATAGATAAATCTTTAACTAACAGTAACGATCAACTAATCATAATTGTGAAGAAATCTGTGGTCAAACGATTTGCATAACCTTTCAATCCACTTAAGAACCCGTCCGCCTAAAAGCCCGCTTTTTTTTGCCTCCCGGTGACCGGATTCTTAGGCGGAGACTACTGTATTTGCAAAATTCAAACTGCATTTTGTTAAAAAATATATAGGCTTTCAGAAACTACCTTTAGTAAATGAAAATCAAAATTTTCACCATGTACCTTGTTTTTGCTGAACGCTTCATTCACATATGTATATCTGTAACTGACGGAAAATTGGACCTCTCTAAATTTGTTTTGAGCTTCATAAGAGATTAGCTATGCTGCAGAATTTTGTGATAAATTTTGATAAAATCTATCACAAGGCTGTCGATCCCTTCTTTCTTGTATGACTTTTCTGTTTACCCTGCCTTTCTCTTTAAATGCCCTTCCTGATTTTATCTAGATTATACATCCCTTTTCTCATTATCTCTTTCTCACCTATTTTTCTGATATCTTTCATTCAAACTATCATTTTTCCTTTTCTTTCTCATTTCCAGTCAGTGTCAAAGCAGTTTAGAACATCATTTTTTTTTTTTGAAAAATCCATTTTCTTGGGATGATTAAAATGATTTTACAATTTGTGAGATACATGTAATTTCATTGTGCATTAATTACTGTAGGTCATTGCATGTAGGTTTTCAACCTTATGTTGAAAAATTAATTGATAGCTGTGCATATATTTATAGAATCCATGTCAGGTTCCCTCATTCTTATAAATGAACCATTGGTTGAACATGTCAACAGGCAGAGTTTTGAACATCATACTTTATTTAAATAATATTGAATTAGTTTGTCATCTCTCTAGAAGAAACTTTAGGTGTTTTTTTTTTTTTTTAATCACTTTTACCTCAGAAGACAAAGCTAGAGTAATAACACAATGCTGAAATCCTTGGTTTTTTAAAAATTTATTTTACACAGTGGCTCCAACTTTCAGTTTCAACTGTATTCTAAATATCTGAAGTAATTTCACAGGACAAATCCAAAATGCCTAATAAAGTATGTTAGATTCTAAGCCTGAATATCGTCCCCCAGAATACTTGAAAAAAGAAAGCTAAATATTGTCAGCATTATCACTCTTATCTTCACATGTTTCTTCTTCCCAGTCATTATATTTCAGTTTCATCTTTTACATAGTGATGTTTTGTGTCAGTGCTTATCTATCTAGATATTTTCTTTCAGTGTGTTGTAATTTTTCACCACTTTTTTTCAGACCTTTTTTTTTTTATTATTGAAGTCTGATAAAAATGAAATATCGATATAATTATTATGTATGTGTACATGTATTTGTGTACCTTTTGCTTTGCATATGCATATGTATAATGCAACTGAGTGTATAATGCATGTATATGTTTATGTGATACATTGCAAGGCTGTCTTGTATGTTCATTAAACGATAATTTTTTTTCCTCTATGGAAATAGACATTTTGTCAAGAATTGTTTTCTGAGCTGAACCATTAGAGGGGGGGGGGGGGGGGGGTGTTTTT
>JBCEWB010675232.1:0-17393 GCA_039654565.1 Peronia peronii | reverse complement strand
CGGGCAAACAAAAATATTAAATGTTTCCTTTAAGTATATATATATATATATATATATATATATATATATATATAATATATATATATATCACGACGATACCACCCACTCATTGAAATTTGAACTTGTTTGACTTAAGCTTTTCTTCATCTTCAAAGAAATATTTCAAACAAACCATGGTCTCTTCTGTCTAAATATCTATGAAAAAAAATTATAAGTTTTTTGTAATGTCTAATTTGGGTGGCGAATACTGGGTGAAAAAAAAAAAAACAATAATATTCTATATGTTTACTCAGTGCTCTAATTATTGGATAATGTGACATAAAAAGAGCTCTTTTTGTTGCAACATCAAAGCATTAGTGACGATCATCAACATCAAACGAACAAAAATTGTAGGTCAACAAAAAGAGAAACAAACAAACAAAACAACCCGTCCTCCTCCTTTCCAATCCCGAAGCCGTTCACGTTTTTTATTTCTTTTTTTTTTTTTTCAGGTTTGCTTTTTATTCGTTTTACTATTTTGCAGACAGTGTCTCCTTATGCTTTGACAATATTAAGCTAATTTCGGATGATTTCATCCAATACTTCCGTCGTTCGTCAAACATTTTGACAACATTCGTAATAATATTACCGGCTTCTGCCACTAGAACAGAATTCAATAAGAAAAGAAGCTTTTGTATGCCCTGTTGGTAGTAGAAATTGGCAAATTCCCGAGTGACATCTCCACGTCAAATACGATAATTATGTCATGAAGACACAGGACAAACCAATTCATAGACAGTGATGTGGGAAGTGTTTGACTCCTCTAAGGCCCTAGAGATTGGTACAATAACAGGGCGCGGTTGATCTAAATGAGGAAATTGATCTGAGAATGAAATCATTATATCGTGGTGCTCACTCAGTCTATTGGCAGCCCAATGTTAGGGCACCCGGCACATAAATCCCTCCGTATTAGAGCTGAAGCCATTTTTAGTCAGTTGCCTACCCATTGTGCACTTCGTTGTCTATTTATGTAGCTATCAATTATCCATCATTTCGTCCATCCGTCCATCCAAGCATCCGTCCATCCATCCATCCATCCACCCATCCATCCATCGGTCCGTCCGCATGTTCCTTCATCTATCCATCCATCCATCCATCCATCGATCCATCCATCCATCTATCCATCCATCCATCCATCCATCCATCCATCCATCCAAGCATCCATCCACCCGTCCATCCAAGCATCCATGCATCCATGCATCCATCCATCTATCCATCCATCCATCCATCGACCCATCCATCCATCCATCCATCCATCCATCGACCCATCCATCCATCCATCACTGATTCCTCCATCGCTCCTCTGAAAAATCCTATTCGCTATTCGTCAATTCATTTCCTATGCGTATTATTACGTTGTCACCGAGCAATGAAATCGTTGTTAATAAATATAACTGACGTGTATTTTTTGTCTAGCTGGGGGAAGAATGCACATTTCTATGTTTGTGTTATTAGCTTTTTTTTTCTGTTGGTGCTATTCAACAAATCATACCGCCCTGACAGTTACCATATCAGGTCACTGTGCCCTGCACTGACAGACCCTTGGAAACAGCAAGGGACTCATAAACAACAAGTCAATATCATTGACGGCTTTACGGGTTCTTCATGTCTTTTGGCTTGACACATCAGAGTTCCACCTTTGAGCCCTGTACGGTCCACATTCAATAATAAATTTATGGTGTGCATGTATAATATAATACAACACACGTTGTTTGTTTTTATACATCTCGGATATATTATGACATAGTATGCACATACAGCGTCAGTACCCCCTCTCCTCCCCCCCCTCCCCCCCCACTTCCATCCTCCTCATCTTCCCCAATCCCAGTGGCCGGTGTTGCTAATATAACGGTTCCACGGTGATAACCACTTGTGATATCTAGTGAAAGTAGAGGCATAATTCTAGACGTTATTGACTATATATATATAAACCAAAAACAAACAAAAACAAACAAAATAACGAACTCTTGACTATAATTTAATACTTTCCTTACCGATGTATTCATATGATTACAAACTGATCTTGAAATCACTGAAAAGGCTACTTGGTAGAAAATACAATACATGGGAAAGATTCTGAAAAGAAAACACAGAAAGCCAAGAAAATAAAGGATTTTTTTTTTAACTGGAGTAAACCTGTCTTCATGGATATTTGCAAATTTCACAACGTTCTTCGTTTCACCTATGGCAAAGGAAGAGTTAAACAGCTAATGAAATGTTTCTCGATCTATCTTTAGGAATAGGAAGTAACAATCTTTCAGGAACTGCAGAGAAATGCTGGATCATTATGGCTTAAGCTTACTCTATTTTGGTGCGGAATTTGAATATGCTCTGACGGTTTAATTGAGCATGTAGCATCCGGAACAATCAATGCTTATCATTTTCAAGTGAATGTCTCACATTCACTAATGATTGTCTTTCGCAACATATTACTTGATTACCACTGGTCTTTGCACTGAAAGCCTCATTTGAATTAATTTGTAAAGGTATGCTGGATCACTGGCTTACAATAGTTTGATTCTGAATTTGGAAACACACGTTCTATCGTTTTAGGTGTAGCAGGTGGTATCCAGAACGCATTAAAGATCAGTTTTCGTCATTTATCAATCAGTGAGCAAAATTCGTCGTTCATGCCTTTTCGCAAAGATTAGCACAGACCTATACATAAGTGCTAATCAAGAAGTACTTTCCGAAAGATCATGAATGTGAATTTCAAACTGTGATTGATTGTTTCATTTGAACAATAGATTTGTTCCCACCAAGCAAACAGTTGTAAATCCCCGTCTACTTTTAGTAGGGAGGTACAAACACTGCAAACTGTTCACCACCACTGACATAGAAAATCACATAAAAAAATGCACGGGGCCGGTGATTATTGTTCTCGGATCTCGTGGTGGAGAGGTAACAAATATCAGAGAGTGTTCTTTTTGTAGCAAGGGTACAAACACTTCGGTGGGGATTTCCAGGTTTTTGCTTAGTGGAATCTGAACTATTTTACAGGATCATTAAACTCAAACGAGTTACTGCGCATTTTTCGTGGCGTTAAGCGCTTTCTTGCTGAATCATCAAACAATCGTCCAGCACGATGTACGTAGTAACATAATTCCTTCTGATGTCATGCACTGTGGTGGTGAAATCATCTGATCTTGGTGAATACTCATAACTCTGTTCTCGCTAGACCAGTGTTACTTCTTAAGGATGTGGATACACGAGAAAGGGAAATGCAAGGGGTAAGCAAATCCATTCAATTTTTTTGAAAAAAAAAAACACAAACTGGCAAGTTCTTTTTAAATTTTGCAATAGATTGTAAAGCGCTTAGACTCTTTCATATCCATACTCTGTTTTGATGTTGCTGAAACCAGAATTTGGATGTATTTAATAGTTCATATTCGACTAAGCAAAAACCTGGAAATCCCCAGCGGAGTGTTTGTACCCTTCCTGCTAAAAATAGAACGCTCACTGTTGTTTGTTATCGCTCCACCACAAGATCCGAGAACAATTGTCACCATCCCGTGCATTTTTTATGTTTTTCTATGTCAGTGGTGGTGAACAGTTTGAAGTGTTTGTAGCCCTCTACTTAAAATTAGAAGGGGATTTCCAGCCGTTCGCTTAATCGGGACAACTCTATTGTGTATTTTTGGTTAACTCAGCAAATGAGTGAGGAAACAGGCAGGACAAGGCTAGTCTTCAAGTATGTCAAGGAGCACAACAACAACAACAACAATAGCAATAATAATAACAACAATAACAATGACGAAATACAAACCTACATAGAATTGTATGTTCTCCACTCACTAAAACAGTCTATCAAAACAAAAGCATTGAACCTATTAACACATTTCAGTCTGTTTTTCCCACGCGTAAAGATATTAGAGTTGTAAGGGCACATAAGGCGTAGCGTAGACATAACGTTCCCAATATGGCCAAGAGATGTTTCCTTCTCTTCTCACCCTGATTCGTACTTATGAGTTTGTGTTTTTTAGTAAGTGGCTCATCAACACCCTGACAGCTAATATTGCACTAACCGTAGTGTCTTCGATATTCATGAACAGCGAGTGTATGTCAACAATATGTATGATTAATAAATCGTATATATTATGCTTATGAAATAAACGCAAAAATGGGAAGGAAGGAAGGAAGGAAGATAGAAGAAACAAACAAAGATTAAGAAAACAAGAGAGAAAGAAAGAAAGAAAGAAAACAAAATAATCATACTATGCAAACGTGTCATAAATCCTTATGTTCAGATCATCCTTTCATAAAGAGCTGTAAAGCCCCACATTTTTGTATAGGGTTCTGCACTGTGTGTTCTGAATATGTTATAGGGAAATATAGAGAGAGAAACACAGGCTTTCATTTAGGTTTAGGCATACCAACGATGATTGTAAGCGAAACATATTCAATGGTGGTTTGCAAAAGGGGATTCATAGATTAAATACCTCATTCTGAAACCCGATCTAAATAGTACAAGAACCGCTAAAGAGGCATTTTCGAAGCAGCTGATACTGCGCACTAAGGCCTCGACAATAATATATCAAAATAGGCAGAAAATAAAATCTTACAAGGTCCATTTTTTTTTCTAAAGCCTCATTTACCAATGGGTCTTCAGTGTTATACCATGGCAGACAGACAAAACTGGGACCTCCCATGAGTACAGTCCTTTACAGCTAGCATCATGGCGCTGTTGATTACAGCTTAGATCTGCGCTACTGTCGAGTTTTTACAAAACTCATGCGTAATTTACTCTACAGTCTTTGCCTTAATCTATTTCCCACACCCAGCTGCTTCAGAAGAGACCGTTCAAAATCTTTTGTTTCTCACGTTTCATCAGTGTTCAGAGGGTTGAAGTAGTAACATCAAGGAGTCTATGGCCTTAAGAGGTCATTGACCTGAAGGCTCGGGAATGATCCGTGTTATAGCAATCTTTGGCTGACAAAAAGTAGAAATTGCTGCCCCGGAAATGACAGGAAACAGAGCGAGTGACGACTAATTAATATGTTGTTCGGGAGGAGATAAGATAGACCTGGAAGAATTAGCGTGAGCAGTTAGTGAAGGAGCGCAGATATTGAAGACAGAATTAACCGAAAAACAAACTTTTATGCTAATGTGATTTAAGAAAAACAAAGCAAAACAAAAACAAGGGACCAAAAACAAGAGTAAGTCCAACTAGATTATTGTGAGCACTGATAAGCAAACTCTGCATGTGTCTAAGTCAAATGTCAATTTTTCAAATTGTAGTTTAGAGAAAGATGTAATAACAACAAGAACAACAACCACAACAAAACAAGAGATAGGTAGCTGAAAAAAAATCTGCAAACTAAAGAAAAAGGAACAGGACCTTCAGCTCAAAAGAAGGAGACAAAAACAGTGAGTAAATGAGATGAAAGGGCACCACTATAATCTGATCCTGGGAAGCTGTAACACAGACCAATTGTGTTGGGACCTGGGGAAATGGCCCAAACGGTCGGCCAAGTAATTTCTAATTAAGCAGGCTGAAGAGGATGAAAATCGGGGCTCGGTAGAAATCCGGTAATATCAAAGGAACAGAGGAAGAAAAAAACAACATCAAAATATTGATCTTTTCGGCGCCAAAACTAAAATGCCTTCTTCCCCGAATCTTCTTAGAAGCAAAATTTGTCGACTGATTTGGCAAACTTTATTTCAGTACATAGAAGTTGCTGCTTTTAGGCATACTGCAAGTTATTTTGGTCAGTTTTAGGGTGAAAAAAAAAAAACAAACGAACAGCCAGTCAGGTCTATGGGCAATGGCGACGCATTTCAGGCACTTTTTAAATCCGTGGCCTGTGCTCACTCATACCGTCTCTCGTTCGAGCAAGCTTCAGACTGACCATAAAGAAATCCAAGATACTATTTTGGACAAGAGACCCGGATTGTCAGTGTCTCCGAAATGACTCAAAGTGATATCGTCATAGTCATAAGATCATTGTGTTAAGTCAGTGTCGGCCATTTTGAGAAATACGACGAAGAAGAAGAAAAACGTTTCGTACAACTTATAACGTTATACCCGTTTTTTGGTTTGTTTTATTTTGTTTGTTTGTTATTTTAAATAGTGCAAGTTTTTATTGCAAAAACCACGTTTGAAACGATGCTTTGAGATCCAGGTCTAAACGGCTCAAGTTATTCAACTAAGGCTGAACCCAATCTGCAAAAATGACTTCGACAGTTATTGTATGAGCGTGACGGTATTTCAGACTACACGTTACGTTCTATATACATCTTTCAACCTCCTGATGGAGGTTATCTCGACGGTTCTTTGTTAAAAAACAACAACAACAAAAACTGTCTTAAAGAATCCTGTCTTCTGTTTTGAAAAAAAAAGAATTAAAAAATAAAAAATGAAAATAAAAATTCAGACTACAAGTAAAAACTTCAAAGGTCAACGTAATAATCAGTCCCAGAAATCATCGTGCTCAAGAACAAGAATTTGTTGTCTCATGGTAGCCATAGCCAGATTGTTAACCGAGGGTTTTACGATTTACCTTATCCTGGTAGCAAAAAGGAAGGAATCGTAAAATGCAATCAGATTTCACTGACAGAAATGTGCGCCTTTCCAAGACTGACAACCACACCCAAGAGGCAAGCATCCATTACCTGGACCTAGCATCTTCTCCCTGGAGTGTTTAGGTAAGTGACGGCTGACAAGTGTCCTTAATGAGGCCAATTTCCTCCTAAGAACTTTCCTTTTCATGGCCTGCGGCAAGGGAGGTTTTCTATGGGGGGTTTTAGCTGGATTTTCTTAGGCTCAATTTCCACTGAAAATTGGCACGCAACACCTCTTGCTTCCCTGCCCAACATAAGCTGCCAAATCCTGGTTAGGGCGTTTGAAACTTGATGTCTATTTCTTTGATCAGCTTAACACTTTTAATACTCGAAAACGCATCTGTTGTGGCCAATTTTGGAATGCATCATTATGTAATTAATATTATCGTAAGGAGATTGCCTATACACTAGTATTTTTCGAATATAGATATTATCATAACTTGCTTTTGTTCTCATATCAATGATGGTTTCATTGACTAATTTAACACTTTTATTACCAGAACGTGGATTCACCATAAACCATGTTTTAAAGAATATCAGTGATGAATATATGAGGGGAAGCCAGCTTGAACTCACAGCCCACTAGCATTTCTCTATTATTATGGTTTATCATTATGAGATTTATTTTCGTATCTATAACACTTTTAATACCAGATTATGCCGTTCTTATGATCACTTTCAGCTTACTTTTACATGAAAGAGATGATCTAATGAACCTACAGCCCACTAGAATTTCTCCAATGTCAACAGTTGTCATGATATGTTTTCTTTATATATCAATAACAAAATGATTATTACTTTCCCTATGATGAACAATGTTTTTGATCAGAGAAGGATTAGATATGCATTACCAGTACAAACAGGTGTTCGCTTCCAATCTGCTTTCCGTACCGCAGTGTCATTTCTGAACTCAAATATTGATTGACATCTTTAGTCTAATTTATTCGTATTAATGTTCAAGATTTTAAGTATCAGAAGACAGTTTCTTCACCATGCACACACAGACACACACATCACACACAACACACACACACACACTAGCTGACATTTACAGCTTAGGTTTTACAGTGCAGAACGTATTGATTCTCTATAAACTGCCAAGTGCATGTCACAATATCAGTAAATTACTCAACTTTAAGAGGCTTACGTCAAGTACAACAATCGATCCTCTTAAAATAATGTTGTCCATGTGATTGTAGCCTTGATATGGATTTCGTGAAGATAACTGGATCTTCTATGACAGAGGATACTGTTCTAAATAATAAAACAAAAATAGACTGGAAACAGTTTTTTTTTTTGTGCGTTTGTTTTGAATTGCACTTTCTTTACCATGCCATGCATGGACTATTTATTCTACGTAAAAGCCAGTCACTTATACAATGAACGGAGAGAACAGGCTGATTGTTTCTACTGAACCGATCCACACAGAAAGAACCTCCAAATGGAATCTGAGAACAGTGAAAAAAGCAAGTAGTTCTAATCCTGGCGCTTTAAAACATATGGGAAGTTTAAATCAACATGTTTTAATTTGCAGTGCTTTTCGCGTTAGAATGTGAAAACGGACAATAAAAGAAGACCACTGCATTACATGGTAAAGACGCAAGAAACTACATACACATATGAGTTAAGGGAGAAAAAATGGAATAGGAGATTGAAAGAAAAGATCGAGAGAAAAAGGGATGAGGAACAACAACCTAATGCAGAGCGAAGAAGAAAAATGAAACAGAGATGAAAGAAAACAGTGAGAGGAAAATCCTGGTATGGTTCGTTAAACAGCACGGTAGACTTGTGAAACATAAGCCAAGAGTAGTATGGTGCTTGGTATGGATAACTTGCTCGAATGAGCCAGAGGACACTTCCCTCTCGATCTCGTGCTGCGGTCACTCCATTTCTATGGTCAGCGCCTGTTAACTGTAACAAAACACCTTTTCTCTGAAGACACTATTTCTTGTCGAAAAAATCCACATTTAGTTCTGTAATCCTGCACTTAACTCATAGCGAACAAACTACAGTTTTTAGAGGTTGAAGAAATGCGCATTACGAGCGTGGAGCGAGACTTTGCTCAGCAAACTGGAAACTTGAATGGAACAAAAATCTGAATCGAAAGTTGAAATGGTGGATTCCATTTCTTTTTCAACATGAAATAGTGTACACATACTTTAGAGAACTGACTAAAGGAGTTTCTCCCGAAAGCTTTGTTTCGAGAGACTCGTATTCTTTCTCCTAATGCACAGTGCATGGAAACAAATGCAGTGTTTAGAGAATGAGGGGAAACAAAAATGCGTTGTTTTCTTGTACAATCGAAAGTCAGGACTAGATTGATATCGAAATAAACAAACTGTGATGAACGAGGTATTCTGTCAAAGCACGTTATGTTACTGCACTGGACATGGTCAAGCCAGGTCAAGTAACGAATGTGTTTCCAGGTCCATCTGCTGACGATCACCACAGCTTTCCACGCCCGTGACTCCAGCGCCAAATGGCAAGGAAATTAGGCGGGCGGTGGCATGTCACTAGCTGTGTCCATCACGTTCAAGCGGCGATGGCCGCTATCTTTGAGAAGACATGAGAAACACCAAACTGATGGTGCAAGGATAACGTAATCCTTGGCGTGTGAGAGAGCCTGTAAGACTCAGTCTAACGTACAACGACAAAACGCCCTTTTTTCATCACAGTTCTATTACTTTTCTATCAATTTAACCATAACCGCCCAATAA
The DNA here is from genome assembly GCA_039654565.1 of Peronia peronii. Classification (NCBI taxonomy): domain Eukaryota; kingdom Metazoa; phylum Mollusca; class Gastropoda; order Systellommatophora; family Onchidiidae; genus Peronia; species Peronia peronii. The sequence continues at coordinate 8,076 of JBCEWB010675232.1, read as the reverse complement.
ATCATTATTAAAATAATTTAAAATGAGAAACGAAAATCTACACCTCACATCATTCTCCAAATACTACAGTATTTTATGTGTGTGTGTGTGTGTGTGTGTGTTGAACAAGAAATCCTCAGACTAGATCTCGATTTTTTGAGAACAGATTTTGACGTTTTCAAGGAAAAGATGTTTTATCAAACTACCTGAACAATAGTCCCAACTAGAAACGATTTTTTTTTTCTTTTCCCACCCCGCATAACCGAGATAGTATACACAGTCCTCGGAGTTTTACATTTACAGCTTTGTTTTTCTGAAGTCCATCCTGTATATTCTAGGCTGTATAATTGGGCCCTTTAGATATTTTAGCATATTAGCAAGAACAGGGCTAGGGAGACAAGTGACCACAGTGGGCAGAGAGCAAAAAGGAACAAGAAGAATCCTCACATAGCGGGCATAATTATTAATAGAAGCTGAAAGACTTAGCAAACACGAACAGGTGGACTTCCTGACGCCTAGATAAGCAAATTTGTAAATAAGCCAGATTGAGATTAAAGGTAAATAACATGGATGTGCCTGGAATTTTCATTAAAATTATTTTCAAATCCATATCAAATGGTTTCAGAAGTCGATAACCCTGAGAAATGCCATATTTTTGCAATGACACACGGCCATAAACAATCCGTTAATGAGTAAACTCACAATTGTTGCGCTCTAGCTGTCTCCACTGATGCATTTTGTGAGCCTGATAGTTTTTCTCGGATGTATTTTGTGAATGTGACAAATCTGAAAATGAAGTAGCCCATCATCCCTCAGGTCGTATGTAAAATGCAAATGCTTAAAACTTAAACTTAAATTTTCACCGTTCCTCAAGTGGTTGAACTATACATTTGAAGTTCTTGAGTGAGCAACAAAGTGCAGTCTGAGGGAATGGCTCCACAAAGAAACGAAAGAAAGAACTGTAAGACACATTTTTACGTGTGCAGTTAATATGTATATCACACCCATATTTCGGCGTTGGGAGAACACGTGATTTTGAACAGTTATGAGAACTTTTTCTTGAAACACCCCTTAGAATACCTTTACTTTTATTTAGCATCGAGCAATGCCTGTGCAGATTAGTTGAAATTGATACTCGAAAGAAAAAGGAAAAAAAAGACGGAGGAGTAGGGGTAGGAAACCAATTGATACTTGAAAGAAAAAAAGAGAAAGAAACGGTTTCTGGGAGAAATGGTTGAAAATACATGCCCGTGTGTTTTGGCAACGAGGGGAAATGAATTATGGGCGATGTTCTGAATAAACAGCACAATACACGTAGAATTAAAATTAAAATGTTGTAGTAAGTTCGAACATAAAAAATATTGCTCGGGCATTGTACACACTGCAACACCGGTACAGTATTGGTTCTCTTTGACGCAGTCAGTATTCCGCATTGGTACTGCTCCGGTAAGTACTTAGTTTAGCCGTCCTTGCCAGCTCAGGCCATGCCTGTTGTAACAACACGTATCACTATTTGACGAGCATTGCGTTCCGTTATACATGCATTATTTAGTATATATAGAGCTCTTCAATCCTAATAGTAGGACTATCTCTTCTTTATATGCATGCGAAGTTTGGTCACAAGATTTGTGTGCGCGTGTGTGTGCGAGGGGGAAAAGGGGCGGGGGGGGGGGGGGGGAATTTTGGCCTTTTTTTCTTCTTGTTTTTTTAAATTTTGTCGGGTCATCGAAAACTCAAAAATACTTTCCACTCGATTCGATTTTTCATTGCTAAAGGTTCTTTCACGTGCCCAACGTACACAAGGGACCTTCGAAATATTTTAGCTCCTATCCGAGAAGGCTTAGACCTCTGGCTTTGTTATACAAGACGTCAAGGAACGGTTGAGCCAACCTCGATACTTGGACATCTAACTGTTCGATCTATAGGGGACTCTTCAACTGCATAAACAACAAATTTATAGGCCAACACTTTACAAGCCAAAGATCTATGAAGTCATCTACGAGGTCTGTGATATCCATTAACATACGGCTACATGTAAATATTTCTGGACCTCGTCATGAACCGTTAGATCTACCACCTTTATCGAAGATGTTTCTGCAAATGGTTTGCTTATTGAGCTATGAATGCCTTTACATTTCTTTGCCAGCTAAGGTCTTCAAAAGCCAAACCAGAACGTTTATTACCCGACGAAAGAAAATATCACCCTGTTGCCTCCAATGTGATAGGCTGGAAAGAACGGGAACGAACTTAGATGAACCCAGCCAACAGCAGTGTTAGAAAGGCATTTAGAGTTTCATTCCTTTGGCTGTCAAAAAATAAAAATAAATAAATAAATAAAATAATATTAATATTTATCATAATAATATAATGATAATAATAACAATAATAATAATAATAATATGGTAAAACTTAAAGTTCGTTTGAGGTCTTGGAGTTAGCAATTCCTAAACTTTGTCAATTTTTGTACACAATTCCAGTAGGAGCAATGCGATTTGACTCTCGACACTGGAAGATGTTATTGCTTTCAATGGTGGAGAGATGACGATCTGAAGACATTGGAATTCTGACAATAAAAGAGTTATAAAGTGAGACAGTTTCGAAGTTGATAAAGATTCCCATGATTGTTAAGCCAGAGGCCGACAGAACAAGTCAAGCAATGTAGCTACAAGTCCAGTCAGCAGTAAGTTAAAAAAAACAAAAACAAAACAAAACAAAAAACAAGCAAACATACAAACAAACAAAAACAAATTGTATAAAATATCACGAGAGAGCTAATTAAAAAGAGACTGAGACAGACAGACAAACAGATTGTCTCGGCACACAGAAAGACATAAAAAAAAAAACAACCGAAAAAGAGACACGAACACACACATTAAAACAACAAGAATTAAACAGTAACAACAAACAAACAAACAAACAAACACAAAGGAAAAAAGGTTACAAAGCTACAAAAAAAAAAAACAACAACCACAACAACAACGGCAGAAAAAAGCACGAGTTAACCTCCACCAGGAGGTTGAAAGACATATGTAGAACAGAACGTAAAAAAAAACGAAAAAAAAAAAAGCAACGAGAAAGCACAGCGACAAAATGGTGATTAAAAACAATGGCAATGCCACACAATTGGGATTACCGAAACATGATGATTTTTCAGGGATCATCCTTGCACTGATATTGTATACCAAGGGCTCTCAAGCCTTGGCAAGGGGGGGGGGGGGGGTCGCATAGCTTTGCTGGAAATGGCTAGGGATAAGACTAATTTCAACACATCAATTACATTTTTATAGCTGTTACATGTTTTGTTTTTCACTGGAAAAAAAAAGAAACAAAAAGGAACGTATGTTACAGCTGTTTAATATCATTAGATGACTTGTGTGAATGTGTATGTGTGTCTAGAGGTGCAAACCAGAGAAAATAAAATAATATAAACCAAACTGCTGATAGTACGGAGTTGCTTGGGTTTCAAGCTTTTAGGTAATGGGTCGCGAGTGCAACAACGTTGGGGAACCACTGCATATTAAAATTATGCTATTGAAATATGTTGCTGGATCAGAGAGATTTTAATGTATTATGTTGGATTTGAAGAGGAAGATAGCGGAAAGTAAGGTCTGACATATCTTTTATCATCATCTTTCGAAGGCAGGACATGGGGTATGCTATGGATCCAACTGAGTCCATACATGGGCGTGTTTGTCTCAAAAGTATTAAGTCGAAATGTGCTTTGCGGATCTCTTGAAGAGTTCCGTACATATTGGCATTTGTTATATGTAAGAACTAATCATGAGCGTAACAGAAATGTTATTCGTGATATGTTTGTCCACATGTAAGTGTGAATGTGCTTTACATGTATTATATTGTGCCTCATAAACTGTATATGGAATTTTCTTTTGAGGACAATTCAGTAATCCTTACCTTATTTTATCTTACCTTATCTTATACGCAAAGCAACGACAACAGCAGTAAAGAGAAGCACATCTAACACAAATACCGAAAGAATGAGTAATAGTCTGAAAAATTACCCAAACTTTATCCGGTAAATTAAAGCAGAAAGGTTGATTAGAACCACATATTATTGAAAATAATACACAGATGGCCAAATTTCCTCACAGTGACAATATGTTACTTCTTTTAAATGAAATGATGCAATTCACATTGTGGGATTTTTTATTTGATGGACAGACGTACAAGAAAGTTGGCATACCTAATAATTTTTACCACTCCTAAAAGCAGCATATTTATTTTCAAATGAATCATTCTGTTAATGTTAAAATATTTTCAGATAGAGTATTTTATAACAATTTTTTTTAGTAATTTACTCTGGCTTTGCCTGATATGTCAACAAAATTATTTTTCTCCACGTCCAAGAAACTGACACTAAAATGGCCTTTCGTTGGCGATTTTACTGTTAAGTATTGCTGTAAAGGCACTAAAATGTCCAAAAATGACATATTATTAAAGTTGATTAAATATTGTAAAAATATGAAAAATACTGCAGCAGAAGTGTTTAAAAAAATATGTCCGGTAAAATGAGACTGATTCTAAGCGTCCCTACAAACAGGCCAGGCAACCCAATTCATTGAAGGCTTAGTTTAAAACATGGCCCTAGAATTAAACTGTTCCAACTACAACACTTTTATAATCCAGCTGGGACAATTTCATTCAGAAACGGCGAAATTTGGGTGAGCGAAACTCATATCAGATGACTCCTGTTGAAGTTGCTTGCGTGCTGCTCACAGATTTGGCGGCCTTTTCTTAATTTGGCCATTTTTGTAAATGTTTAATATTTTTTTGCATGACATTTGAATTTGATGAATGTTTTGACGTCACTGATTTTTGCTTTATTAATTACTGTCTGGTTTTTGCCGTTATGATTTATATGAATAAACTTTTAAAATTTGGCCTCTTGTTACTGGTTTTGGCGCGATGACGTTTCAAATTTCGTTGGTGTAAACAGTCAGCCTTCAATGACTTCAGGGTGTTTGGCCTGTTATAAAGACACTCCATTTTTTTAAACGAAAGAGTTGGTGGTGTCAACGGAGGGGGAAATAGGTGTACTTTACTTTAGCGAAGATACACCAATAGCTACAATTCTGCTGTGCCAAGATAAGTATGGTCAAAGAATCTATAGCCCCATGGTCATAAAATCCGATTCATTTTAATGAGACCCGCTTTGATATCCGTCTCATTTCAAATGATCAGGCGATATATTGTTACGTCCCAATTAGGAATGCTGAAAACTAAGAGTGGTGCATACATTGATACATTTCTGCAGTCTCAGTGGAGGCTATTGTAATATTTTTTTCTCGCTGTTGATCTATAAACTTCCACACTATTCCGTCGTGAAGTCATAGAAAGGCTCCACACATAAAATTCAAGCGCTAAATCCAGTAAATGTTGAAGGAAAACCAGGTCGGAGGGCAGTGCTGGACACGGAAAAGCTGAGATTTATGTTCACGGCTCCATCAAGTTCAGAATCCGTGGAAATGGTACAAGATGACCATCAACTTAACGAAGTTCTATAGCAAAAATCCCCAAGGAGTTTGAGGATGAGACGCGTAGGCGTGCGAACGACAGTGATACGAAATGTTAATGATCTTTATTAGCCTTTCATGAAGTCACACTCTCTTCTAACTTCAGCCCTCTGGTGGAGATCACACATTTATTGTGACGTCAAGTTCCGTGCTAAAAGTCACACATTTGTGACGTTAAACACAGCTGAAGGTCGGACCCAATTCGTCACGCCCCAAATACGTTAATATAAATGTATTCACATTTTCAAGTGGCTTCGGTATATAAATTCTATTTATCAGATGTACCTCCATTCAAAACATTTTAAATCTTAATATAATATCTAGGTAACAGTTCAATTTCTCAACCGTAGCAGTTTTTTTCGCTTTCTTCTGAACAAACCAGAAGAAATTCTAAATCCACTTCGAAAAGAAGTCATTTCCCCATATGAGTATACACAAGCGGCAGTAGCATATTAATATTAAAAGGCATAACACAATGTATAGCATTCAATTTATGCACAGATAAAAAATAGATAACATGACCATAAGAATGCAAGAGAGCAAAACTGAGTGGATCCCGTATGATTGTTTATGGACATGTAAATGTCAGCCTGTCAATCACAGGCCCAAACTTGTATATTTAATTAGCGAAAATACATATGATAATAGCGAGGTCTGTTTCAACAACGCATTAACAGACCTAAAACAAACAAATCCATTCTACCTCCAGTGATGATATTACAATCATCATTTTATTCTCACATTCACATTTTAAAGAATTAGAACAATTTCATCAAAGGAAATTAAGACGACATTCCCATACACCAAGCTTAAACTCAAGAAAAAGGAATGAAACAACTTTATAAGGCATTTTATAGTTAGTACTGTATTATTAATCACACACCTACTTTTCCTCTTCCCATCAACTTCCCATTATTTTGAGCACAAAAACTTACATCCGTAAGGTATTTTAATATTGTTTCTATTCTTTTATGAGAAATACTTTTTTTACAAACACTTTCGTGGCGGTCTCAAATTTCCGGCACTGTCTTATCCGCACATGACTCTGTTTTGTGCATTATTGAAGCTTTACAGACATCCAGATGGTAGGTCTACTTCTAGTGTTGTCAACATAGTATACCAGTTTATCAAGTGCGCAAAATCTATACACTAACTTGAACAAAAAAAGAAGGGGCAGAGGGAGGGGTGGGGGATTTTTATATTTTCATTTAAAGACATTCTGATTTATGGCCAAAGTTAAAGTTAGCGTACTTGAAAAGACTTTCATAGCGATAAATAAGCGACCATAACTGTGCTTGGATGGCACTCACCACTGCTGATTCAGATGTCCTTGAAACCTTTAAATAATCGAATCCTTCACTGCTTGAAAATTGCACTGCTTTGAGCGAAAGCAAATCCTGATGCACAATCACACATTAGATCCAATTGCCATGCTTCCTATAATTAACCTTCCATGATCACATTTTTCCTAAAAAATTTGCTCTTAAAAATTCAAGTGAACTTTTCTCGGACACATGAAATGACACACTTTGCTCACATAGGCACAAACACACATTTGAAAGATTTGATGCGTCCATTATGAGAAGTCGCTGCCTCTTTTCACCATAGCGCCTTCCCACTCATGTTTTCCGAAGAAACAGACCCCCAATAAGATTACGTTATTTCTTAGGTTAGAACATCCTAAAGACCAGATGTCTGCTTACACCATTATTGATATAATAGCAACACACCACTATCCGACATTAATTAGTCCATGACTGTTCTCCTGATCATTACCACAGCAAACGCGGATACACGGCGGAATGATTACCGATTTTATGTGTATTGATGAACACAGAGGTCGTGTTTACTGGTATCCAGGATATTTCTTATAATAGCTGTTTCTCCTGGTTCGACTAGGGTCGTTGAAAAATAGGCAGCTATCAGTAATCTCAATCTGTTAATGGAAGACTCTCTCATCAAACAATATAGTACAATGTCAAAAAAAAAAGAAAAAAACTGCATCCAATAATAAAAAGAAAATTACAAGAACTAAAGCAGAGAAAGTCTAATATCAGAGTAGGCCTGTTTGACATTATGCTTAGCAACATGTTGCCTGATTGTATGCAGGCGGGATTTTAGGCCAGACACATCCATAATTATTTAAAACCTTTATTTGACATCCCCTCCCTCCCCTCCCCGCCTCCCCCTTCCCATCTCTTAGAGGACTCCAAATAAGGTACTAATCAACTCTTGTATTGTCACATAACCCCTCAATGAGAAGGAGAATGAAAAAGTATCATGAAAAGGTATACTTTTCAACATCACTTTTCATTTAAAATAAATAAATAAATGATTAAATAAATAAATAATAACGATAATAATAATAATAATGATAATAATAATAATAATAACAATAATAATAATAATAATTAGTAATTTTTGGTATATTTTCAAAGAAAACAAAACCGTAAAAATCCACATTTGTTTCCTCAATGGATAGGACTCTTATTTTCTGAAACTCAGAAGTAACTAATGTTTTTCTTTCAATATGGCAAGGCAGAGAATAGGGGGGGGGGGGGGGGGG
>JBCEWB010675121.1:2028-17395 GCA_039654565.1 Peronia peronii | reverse complement strand
CCATGGTTACCATGAACATTTTCCACGAAAAAACACTTTAGGGTTAATGAGAAATACATTTCCCTCACATTTATAGTATTAAAAGAATGCTAAACTAAAAAATGTGGATTATGGCTTTCACTGCCAACCTTGGCCTTAAATTTCTCCTATTTGCTTCGATGGTTTTGCCACAATGTTGAGAAAATAACTCTCCAAATCATGATTGTGGGAAAGGAAAAAAAATGCCTTCTTACCAAAAAGAGCGAGAAATGTAATAAATCTGCTTCTATCACAGCACAACCTGCCTACAGGTTAACAAAATGGTACAAAACTTTGACTAGTGGGATATATTTGTAGGTGTTTCGATTACGTACTCTAAAACTGCAAGCAGAATACATGAACATTTAATAAGAATGTCACTGCCAGCTCGAAATAATTAGTTGTATTGAAATATAACTACATCATGATACTATACAACAGCAAACAAAACATCTAAATGTCTCTGTTAATGCAAAACTTACTCATAATATGTGTAATAGTTCATGGAACTGCATGTCAATTTTTGCTTGCTATTTTAATGTCACACTCATAAATATGTATTTATATTACAACTAACAAAAAATTAAACAAACTGTGAACAATCTATAGTATATGTCACTGCCTGCTAAATGTCATAGTTGTCTCTCACTAATTTTCTTCTAATGTAATGAACAAATTACACCGCAAATAAAAACGATGTTACACCAATAATTATATAACTTAAATTGCAAATAAAACATTAATACAGTCATTGCTAATTCAAAATAATGTCAGACTAATAATTATATATTTTCATTAAATAAACTACAAATAAAATATCGGCAGGGTCATTGCTAATTTGAAGTAATATCACACAAATGATTATGTGATTAGATTATATGTTGAATAATTTCAAACAAAACATATACAATAAACATGTCATATCCGTCAACTCATTTTGAGTTTTCATTCTGAATAAAATAAGCTGCAAATAAAGAATTTAAATAACAAATGCTCAAAACGATATCATGCATGTGAATGCCAGCCGAGATGTATGATACTGACCACCCCTCATGAGAGTTCATCAATGTCTGAGCACTTGAGACATGTACTTATTGCAATACAATCTGTAGGCCTATTTTCTGTGTTAAAATATCCATGGAAAGACACCAAGAAGTCAGCTGTTGATATATAGACCTTCTACTATTACCACTGGGGTATTAATTTTTCAGAATATTAACAAAACTTGCTTAAAAAAAAGCAAAGAAAATACTATGACGAGTGTAAGTCCATCACCTGATAAAATCAGTTGCAGTTGAATAAAGTACTGTATTTCAAAACTGTGAGAATTCAAATTCAGTGCAAACTATTTGGTATATGAATTTGCTATCTGCTTAAACTGTAATTTTACATTATTCAATGAGCCATTTTTTTGCAGCCAGCAAAGTTACTACCCTTTGCCAAGTACAATAGATCTTTGCCTCAGTTCACAATCGTTCTATCTCCTCTTTTTGTAATTTTGAGAAATCGTGTTTTGAAGTTTTCATTCCACATGTAATATACAGGACCCACAATAAACACAATCATAAACTGTGGCTAGGGTGGTCCATTCCAGAGTACATTCTCAATCTAAATTAAGGGAACATGGTATGTGCACATGTTGAGCATAATCTATCGATGCACTTAACGTTGATGTTTTAGAAAGTAGAGATAAAACACTTGTGAACTGAGATGATGAGACGTAATATAAGCATTGCAAAAAAGAAAGAGGATACTTTTGTTTTTCATTGTTTGGAAGTTGTCAAGCAAAATATTATGAAAAAGCTATCTTGACAAGAAAAAAGCATTTTCATCACATGCTGAGTTTTTCAGAATTTTCTATTACTGGTGTTCAAAATAACAGGAGAGAAAGATTGTTTACCTTCTTTACAATGCTTATGTTATACCTCTTGTACATGGCAAAGGGAAGTATTTTGATTGACAGTCAAAACCGCTTATTGCACTATGAATACTTTTTTCACAAATTTATGCAGTTTCTTGATTTGTTATCAGAAAGAACACTGACCAATAATATCAGGCTTTGCCACTCTCTAAGCTGTCCGATTATTACAGTGATGACGGGATGCACTACTCATAAAGCATAGCCGAGCACAAAATTCCTAAACAAAACTGAACTAATAAAACATCCACACAGTCATTCGCCCTTGATACGATTCTCTCAATATGGATCTATATGTGATGCATCACGACAGTTCATTCCACAAGGTACATTTTGGACAAATTGAGTTATTGATACAGTGTGAAAGAATGATATCTCAGCTATCCTTTGACACCAGTTTCATTGCTCAACGATGTTATGAGCATCTAAAGCTATTGCACGCAGTTGTCGAAAGAAATCAAACTTTTGAGAAATTCGTTTTCGAAGTTTTGCGTTATATCTCCTTACCAACGATCCTATATTTTTAAAAGTGATTTTTACCTAGTTTTCGAGTTTTAACTCCATGATGCAGTGATGCTTAAAGAATAGGTTGGCGCAAAAATCCAAACTTCGGATCCCTCCTTGACCTTTCTGCCCCATTTGCTCGAAACCACCCAGTGTACCTTGTGGACCGAACTGTCATGATGAGTCACACATATCTATTCACAATATCAGCACCAATCAAGCCGGGTGAAGGTAAACCTAGGTTTACATTTCAAAAGCCACGTTACATTTTTAAAAAAAATACTTTGCTCTCATCTACATTCTTACACTATACTAAGGAGCATTCTTTCAGATACATGTACATGTATGGCATTCTTCGAGATGCATGCATTTATGAACTTCTTGTCCATTCTTTGATTCATGAAGTCTTCTTTGTATGGATAAAAAGGACTGTTAGACATGTACAATGATTGAAATGCTGTAGATTTTGACTTCAAAAACATGCACGTGAAAATGATACAAAGTTAGATGACTACAAGAAAAGTGGGAAAAAAAAAAAAAATGGAATGTATCAGCAAAATGTTTCTGAAGTAGGAAATAGAATGTAACAAAACAACTTTTAAGAATCTTTCAAGAAAACTGTTAGAGATAACATGAAAAGAATGAATCCCATTCAGCGCATATACAATACAGTTAAGTAGCACGATGTTTGAAATTATATTAATTTTGACAAAAATATGTGTAACATGTTATACTGATTCCAAAGATAAATGCAATTGATAAGGAAAACATGCAACATGTTTATAAAAACTTCCATTTATTTAAAATGGTGAACAGACAAGTGGAAGATTCATAAGTTGAAGAACTATTCAACATATTTAAGTGAGAAATCAACTTAATAAAAAATAATTCATGAAATACCACTATGGTTTTTCTTTGTCCTGTAGCTACCTGAGCGCAGCTATCGAGGCGGATTTTATGAAAAATTCAAGTGATAAAGAAGTTTTTTTTAAAAATTACTCAGATTTATGAAAGAAATTTGTCTCGCAGCCAGTCCAGTCAAATATTGATTTTCCACCAAACTGAGTTATTACATTAAAACACTAAATGATATACTTTCATGTGATAAAGGAAACTTTTGTGCTAGCCTGACTGCAACCAGAGATATTGCAAACTAAAGAGACAGGGACAATTGGCAGAAATGAACAGTTGAGCACATTCACCTCAGAACATCGTGATATACTTGTAATCTGCCCATGAGAGCAATTTTTCCTACTCCACAGATAAAAGTTTTTCAATTTCTGCAATATAAATAAATTTAAATATAGATATGAACACATCAATATCAGACTACCTTCATTACGTTCTAAATCCGATTTCTCTGTTTGAGTCCAGAGACCCACCATTGATTCTGACTGGCCACGAGACATACATGAATAGCTTAACTGACTTCATGTCAGTTTTCCAGAGACTGAATTATAAGTGGCTATGGATACTGCATACAACATGCTGAACAATACTATGCTTGAATGTGCTCTTATTTCTTGAAATTGCAGTTAAAATAGATAAGTTGTCAATACACCATGGGTTTTCCATGCTTGTGCCATGTTAATAAATATCAACAATTGAATACGAAAACAAAATGGAAGAAATGATTTGCCCTTGTGTGATCAACTTTTTCTGGATCAATTGACGATATTGTCACTGCTCCACAATAAAGGCATAAGTCATCTCTATTATAAATAAGGACATCTATATTATAAATCTACAACAAAACCCACAAAAGGACTATGGACTCGGAAACTGCTGAATGTATCCATCTCAAATTTGGCACACAAAAGTGCTCCATAAAGATCAGTATTTCTACGAACATAAACCTGAAAAAAGCTTTCTATGTTTAATGTTACTCTAAAAAGGCAATAATAATTGGACAGTAAATTCGCAAGGGTATTTGATCCGAACTGTACGTTCGATAGGGTGGTGCATTATGTTATTGTTCTGTTTTCTTTGAGTAGCGTTCAGTTTAATCATCCAAAATACCAACATCGAGGTACGCATGCCTGCCATACACTTTTGAGTCGCAGGGCAACAACAATTTGACATATATTTTAAAAATCTCCCACAAAGGCCATGGGTTCTCTACTATTTAGACTAAAATGCAGCTGACATCCCACAGCATTCCTGCACATGAAAACTATTGTATAATGTCACTACAAAAGAAATGAACCAATGGAATAAGGTATTAAATCGACAGAATCATAAACACCTAACTTGTTAAATGACTCCTGCCATCACGGACTGTTTTTGTTTTTTATTAGAATCATAAAAAGTGTTGAAAATGATATGCCCTTGTCAAAGAACAGTGACAATATCTTGACCAGTTCCAAAAGGAACCAATTCACTAATATCATACCAACCAGTCGTCAGTTTTCAGAATGGACAAGAAAATGCAAAAATGGTTACACTATGTCTGATATATTCATGTATGGAAAGACATATACAATTTATTTTGCTGGACACATGTGAAAATTGCAAATATACAGTTCAAGCTACATAAAAGAGGCACATTTCCTACGGTAACACAAAGGAAAAAAATGAGTGAAATAGGAATATGAAAATCTCGCAACTTCTATCCACATTCAAACTTTCACAATGGACTCTTTCTGATTCGTCATGTGGTCAGAGGTTTCCCAAGTGGTCATTGAAATAAAATTGTCAACAATGGTGTAAAATGTCCAGCCTTTTCAATTACAGTGGATGGAAACTTACATCATCTTTCTGCTTGCTCTGTTTACTGCTGCTGCTGTCATAGCAGCAAATAATACTAATCAGTGGCAGAAAACAATCTATATTGTTCACAGCATGTTGTGCTCTACACTGTGAACAAAAAAGTTGATCACGTCTCTCAAATGACAACTACTTTTAGGGGCTGGTGATGGAGGGAGATAGGTACTTTGCTACTCAGCTGAAAAAAAAAAACTATGTCACTGCTTGAAATTCAAATCCTGCTGGGGAATAAGAAAAATCAAAATATTAGAACTTACACTTTTTTCCAGTGACCTAACGGGCTTCCAATTCTCTGATAAGGTCAAATTTGATTCATAGGTCCTGTATAAATTACATACACTAAAGAGCCCTTGGCAGTTACAAATTGGATGAAGTGTAGGCAGAGAAGTCCCTCTTCGGGCAAAATTTCCAAATTCCAGATTTCGACCCACAAATATTCTCACACAACTGGGCAGGCACTTAAAGCTGAGATAATTCTACTTTCCTAGAATTGAAAGGTTACATAGCTAATAATAAGATCAGCCTCATAAACCTCTACACCTTGTGATACATGAGGCAACCACTGATGACCACACAATCTGTCTGCAGCTAGCACATGGACATTTCAATGACATTCAACAATCTTAAAATGACACAGCAGTTCCTATCACCTTGCGATGACTGTGAAAAGACAGAACAAGTCCATTGCACTATTCTCTCAAGCGCTCAAGTTCTTAATCTTGGCAAGATTACAATGAGAAGCAACCAAAGAATATGATCATAAGACTTGTGCTTACATTACACTCACAGTGCCCGCTATGTTGCAGCAACAAAAAATGTTGCAAACAAGTTTCTAACACTAATAAAACATATAGATATACAAGATTTCCACATAATAATAAACATAATAAGACTACCCAGCCTAGTAAGCTGTTAATCTCAGAGATCACTCTCCATATCAGACACCAACTATCACTGTGAGTAATACAAAAGCATTTAGGCAAAAATTGGCAAGCTTGGGGATGGGGATCCATAAAGAAACAAATCAAAGGCATTCATTTGAACTTTTCTTGTTATGTTCTATATACGTCTTTAAACCTCCTGGAGGAGGTTATCTAGAACTGTATCTCGACACCGGTTTTTTGCATACCTACAGACATGCACATGAGTGAAAATGATACACTTTGCTGCCTGAATTGTTCAGGACACCTTTCATCACACCAGCGGTCGTCATTACAAACACAGTCTGACATAACTGAAACCTGGTGCAACTTAATTCACAACATAAGGAAACAACACAAAAAGAAGAGAGGCATCAGTTTTCATTAGAGTGAAGAGATCTCTCAATAGTGAACATGCTAAATGCATGTAAGTTCATAATGAAACTCGGGCTTTGAACTCTACATGTATTTATAGGTAACTGCTGACAGAAGCATAATGAATATTTTCTGTTGTTCTTTCCATTGCCGAGATAATGTATCTATCCTTCAATTAAAATATGACACACATACAGGCATTTTAGCTTGTGGGTAGAAGACTTTTCCCTCTGTGGATATGCTCCCCAAAACATTGGACAATATACTAAAACAGTTTTCTATTCATACATCATAATGAAAATGGCCATCCTCTAACCATCCCATCACCAAACTCTATAGCTCAATGAAGGACCTATGCAACATCAAATCATTCATAGAGTACACAAAAGCCAACTTTTTTTTTTCATAACCAAAGTAGACAAAGAAAACAGACAAAGAAGAAAATTTTGAATCAGTTTTCTGCAATTAATATATACAGTTACAGGGTGAAAGTGTAATGCAGATATATATTGTCATCAATGAGCATGATGACTTAATGATTCATTTATATAAATATGACATTTAGGCATGGGCAAATTACCACCTATCCAATATTCTACTAGATATTCCATTTACAGACTTTACTTTTTTTTTTTTTAATGAGGAAACAAACTGAAAATTTTGTAGATCCACAAACATCAAGCCAGGGAAAATCAATACTGAGGATGTCCCTCACAAGTCACCTAAATAGGCAGATTTAAAAAAAAAAAATGTCATTAAAGATTAAAATTCAACAATATTAATAACACGAAAAAAAAAAAGGCTTTCTTCATTAGATAAAAAAGCATTCAGAAATAAATGCATTAAACATTTATCAATAAAAAACTGCTTCCAAATATACAAAATTCATTGATAAAAGTTTTGTTTCTAAATGTACAAATTCATCAATAAAAGTTTGTTTCTAAAAGTACAGAATTGGAGGGTACCATACACTGAGATAAGGCTGACAGTCATTGTATATTTCAGCTCAACATTGAGCAAAGAAGCAGGGATGATGATAAAAGGCGAAACACCAAGAAATGCAAGACATAAAAACCACAGAACAAAATCTTTGCTGCCCTTTTCCTCTCGTCACTGCATAGTTCACAAATTGACTTGCCATCACCACAAATGTCAATGCATAAAAATGGTCTTCCTAATGACAAAACTGATACATTTGACTTCAATATATACAAGAAATTACCATGAAAATCATTCTACGTTAAAAATGAACTATCACTATTGAAACTGATTACAGTCAGTTTAAACAGACAATCAATCATGTTTCACCATTGAACTTTTACCCTCCGACAAAGGCTGGAGAATTTTTTACTGGAGCAAGGTGGATTCCTCTATGTGCTTTTTTTTCACACCAGTATTTGCACATGATGAGTTTATGATGATTTCTCTCAAGATCTTTACTTATTTATAATCAAATTGCTATACTACATACCTTGCTTTTCTCTCAAACTCATTATTTATTTATGATCAATGCATAATATGACTGATCTATCCATTGTTTCAGTACTGTAGATAGACAATGTGATTTATGTGATCAACTTTAAGCAAATAAAATCGATGGGAAGTAAAAGATGCAGTCAAATACTGAATAGTATGGAAACTGAGAGTTCACAGTAAGTTAATACAACAAGGTCTCTTCCTGCCATGGTTACAAAGATTTAAAATATTGTTATTACTATTATTAGGTTTTGTTTATTTTTTTTTTCTGTTTACTTCTATTTTTTGTTTTGTGACAAACTGACCTAGAGAGAACCCAATGTCTGACTCATGTGGAAACGGACACACAAATATCCTTGGGTAATGTTATGAAGAACTGTGACTTTATTCAACGTCTGTGTCGGCAAATTTTTCTTTTCACAAAAAAACAACGTAAAGTGATTTATAAATGCATTATCTGGTGGAAATCTTACGATTTTGAAAAAAATCAATGACAACATGAAAATGAATTTCACAAATTCATCTGATCAAAATATACAGAGACATTGATGATTTATACATTGACATAATTTCACAAAGTACTGAAGTGACTAGCTGCAGACATCACATCTCAGAAGACAGAATATGGGAAGCTCACCCCTCTGTTTCTTTCTAAAGACATGGTGTTTATTTAGTTCACATCTAACGGAGCCAAGGGTAGTAATGACAATCCATCAAATGAAGATGTAAACTGAAGTGAAAGACATCATTTTAACTCATAGCACATAAGGAGTAGACACTTATTTAGTACTAAGTCCACCGTTTCCTTTTTTTTTTTTTTTTTTTTCATATTTTATGCACCTTGTTCTATTTACAATGCTAATCTTATGCTACCTGCTTCTTCGTTGTGCTAAAAAAAAAAAACAAATGAAAAACCCCAAAAACAAGAATATGTGCAAAGTCTAATTTCACTGATACCAAAACATAGTAATCGAAAACTGCTATTTGCTAAAACTTTGAATTTGATCACCTAGTAGCTAGTTTACATTTTCCCTCCTCATACAAGCAGCATCAACAGTTTGCATCACCAATAGTAGACCATTTTGTAAACACAGACATGCAGCTTCATGCTACTGTTCATCTCTTGGACAAAACTAAGTCTCACATCAAGCATGGTATTTGAAAAACATAGGAGATTACAGTTATATCTTTAAAACATAATTTTCTCGAAATCTAAAAGAACCCTGATTTCAATGTATTTACTAATATTTTCACAACAGCTAGAGCATAGTTATTTTGGGAAGCAAATTCTATATCACAAGAAACTACAGATATAAATATAAGAAAAATATTTTTAAAAGTCATTTTGCAAATGAAACCTGGATTCATAAGAATGAAAATTTTCTCAAAAATATTTTAAAATGCATGTAACTTTTCACAACATTACAAAGCAAATATATATAACCAGTGATGCGAGTTAACACAAACCAGCAATAGAATACAAGAAAAAGTCACACCGAATGGAAAAAAAGAGAAGCCGAAATAACACAACGATGCCATCACAGCAATCTAAAATCAAATCAAATTCAAAGAAGGGAAATAAGAAAAAGAGTTTGCATCTCCAAAAAAAAAAAAGTGAAAATAAACTATGCGTTTAACAAACAGAAATATCAGCAGTTGCAGAGAGATATAAATGAATGACTAATCAATGGCACAAAAATGATACAAATAAAAAAAAATGGAAAGAAAATGTATACAAAAAGTGATGTGAAGATGGTAACTGAATAGGCAAATATTTATGCATAAATATACTTGTATATGTACACTGCATTACACACGAGTGATATATATACACATGTAGTGACATTAAAAAGATCTGACACATTCCTTAGTGGAACTTTTGATCAATATACATCAAGCTTCATTAAAAAAATCTCATGCATTCCTCAGTGGAATTATTGTTAACACTTGAAATGGAATGAAAAATGGGACAACTGACTGAATATTGTGATATATACCTATCATAATGATTTTTATGCAAAGTGAATAGATCAAACAATTATTTCATTTCCTTAGCAAACTTTACAAGATTAAAATAAGAATGTTGATATGCTGACTATTATACAGAGAGAAAAACTATCTGATCACATAAAACCGACTCAGTTGATGCTAGGGGTTACAATTATAAGTATCCATTAACACAGGGAAAAAGATAACCTATTCACACTAGTCAGTTTTTCAATGGTTTTGTTCATCATCAAACTATTATCTTCATTCATTTCAACAAACTGAACTTTTAGCAGAACATCTATCAAATGTATAGCATTAATATCTACTATATACATCTAACATTACAAAGAGTACTTTAAAAAAATTGCTTGAGCAAACGATAACTTATCACACATACAGGTGTCGCTATCTACAAAAAGTAAGAAATATTTGACAGATGACAGCATCAAGCATTGTTTTCCTTAACCAGATGCTTCAACAATGACGTTGCACCACGGACTAGATACAGTCATTGCCCAAGGGAAAAATAAACAATGACAATAATACACTCTATTGCTCATGGCACAGAAAAAAAAAACAACCAAAAATATTGCCCAGAACAAAAAAAGATATCTATGACACAGTGAATGTGCACCTCAACAGTAAAGTTATGACAAAAAAACTGAGGGAGGAAACCATATTTCATGAGTTATGATAAATGGAATTGCTTCACAGAACAACAGTCTCTCATTGGAATGCTTTCAGCACAGTCCAACAATTTCCTTTCATGCAATTAATTTGTCTCTTTCATTAAAGACATATCGGGAGATAAGTGCCATGCAAAGGTTGCTCATCAAACTATATGACAAAATTGCTTAATTTACTTTAGCAAACAATGTAAAACCCAACTACGTTTTTAATATTCTTCCTTAAACAATGCTAGGGATTGAAAGCAACTGGCAAAAATGATCTGCCAATTTTGTTTAATATATAATTATTTAAATCTGCTGTTTCTGAAAATAGTGCAATTCTAAAACAGCCGTTTCACACAGAACTGAATGACAAGACATGGGCTAAAATGCATGTGGAAACAGCTTGCAATATTCACTTTAAGTGGAGCAAGACTTGACTCTTAAACATAAAAAGGCGAACACACCAATATGCACGAAACCATGAGATGCAAGACTGTTAAAAATTCAAAATCACACGCAGATTTAAAAGAAAAAAACAACAACATATCGTACAGTTGATCTCTGCAACTAAATAACTATACCAATATAGGGAACCCTATGTGAGAATAATCTCCATTTAAAAACTGCGCATATGTGAAATGCTATGTGTCAAAATGAAAGCGCACTCAGCAGGGAAATGGAGAGCCTTATTTCAAAGCTCTGAAAATGCTTTCAGTCAGTCGCCTTTTTTGACATAAAGACAGAATATGATGAGAAAAATATGACATGAATTTAACACTGAACAATGGAGTTGAAAATTTTAATCAGCAGCAAAGATGGTAAAGTAATGACAAATAAATTATTTGTTTCTGTTCTAAAGCATTATATAAATGGTTTTAAATCAATTGTTTGCTTTAATCTAAATGCGTTCTATAACAAGTTTAAACAGATCATTTGGTTTCATCCTCATGCATTAAATATAAATGGCTTTAAATTCTGAATCAGCAGCAAATATGACAAAGACAAAACAAATCATTTGTTTCTATCCTAATAAGTTACATGAAATTTTTGAATAAACTATTTTGTTTTTATCTAAACTGGTTCTATGAACATTTAAGGTATTTTGTGAACGCCCGAGCTCTGGAGATTGTAGGGCACCAACTCTCGACTCTACTTGTGGGAATACCTTAAATGTCAGTGAAAAATATACATATCTTTACATATTGGCAAGTTCTATAATGTGCAGTGAGTATTAAAATCCTGTAGTGGGAAAACACTAGATGAACCAGAGTAAAACACCAAGAAAAATACATATACACACAGGAAAGATTTATAGTTTCAAGATGCAAATTCCTTGTTAGTTTCTTGACTGAAAACAACTGAATGAATCTACTGTGAAATCTAGGCCAATAATTGAACGTATTTGGTTTCAATGTTAAGTTACTCATCCTGATTTAAGCATATCCATACCATGGGATAAATGTCATGATGTAACATTTCAATTTGCTACACATCTACTGGATGTGTGTGTTGGAGTTACTAATGCACAATTTGTGAACAGAAGGTTCTTTTGAGTATAAATAAAGATTATCTCATTTTATTTAATTGACTTCAGTAAGGACTGACTGATAATTCTTGTGTGATATATTAAAACTACCTCAGTATCAGACAAATCTAAATCTTATAATCTCGTTATTCATGCCCTCTGTTTCCATGAAAATTTCAGCTACTTAAAGCTTTCAACATCAGGGTGGGATATAAAGATTCAGTCACTGGTTCAAATATTAATGTACAACATGTCACATGATGCCTCTATCACTTCTTCATCCCTTCTAACACTATGACAATGCTCCAAGTCGCTATGACGTATCATATACTCCATATACCAGCTGAAAGTAGCTGCTACTTCACTGCTATCACCGTGCAGTGCTTGCTTGTTGTCAGGTGATACTTCATGTCACTTCTACATTTCTCATAGATCTATGACAATGCTTCACTAGGCTATGAGCTGTCATTCAAACCTTCTATGTTTTAACTGGAACTTTTCACTGGAGCTGCAGCTGCTTCACCATTACCACCATCCAGTGCCTGTTTATTGCAGATGTTGTTTAACACCCCCAGCCATTCCACTTTCTCTTGCTCATCTTTCATCTGGAAAGTTAAAGTCTTGCCTTTCTTGTTGCGGATGACTAGACGGAAGCGGGGACTCTTGTGCTCTGAGCTCTCGGCAGATCCTCCGCTTGTAGCACTGCCGCCTTTGGAACTGGATGGTGGCTTGATAATCTCCATCACCTTGCAGGTGTTCAGTGTGATTAGTTTGGAGGGAAATTTGTCATCAGTACCCTGGACAGGAAAGAATATAACACTGTACATATACCACAATTCTCTTGAAACTAAACTACATTTTATATTACTGAGAGGCAATATTTCTTTTATCGTTTTCAAACACATAACTTTAGATCTATTGAAAAATTCTTTTAAAAATTAATCTATTGAAAATGAAACTACATTTTATATTGATGAGAGGCGTTATTTCTTTATTATTTTTAAACATATAACTTTAGATCTATTGAAAACTTCTTTTAAAACTAATATCTGTGGCTCCAGAATTATTCTTCAATAAAGACTTCATAATACTTTTCTTAAGTTCTTCAGTCTATACTATAAAGCACAGTTATTTCCAAAGTAATTGGAAGTGGCATTTTCAGTGAATGACTATTTTAATGCAGAAATATTTCCAACATTGTTTCCTAGCATTTCTTCAAACTTGAAGTTCAATATTATGCAGCCTAGTTATCTCCACTACATAGCTGGTGCTGAGATTACAGCTAACAATCTGCCGTGACAACAAAAATGTAGTGTGTCACGAACTTTTGAATGTGAATGGTGTTAGTTCTGACGTTGTAAGTGGTGATCAGGCGGTGAATGCAGACGAGACGCACACAAGAATGTAGAAATGAGAACAGGAATCCTCAACGTCAAAATGATGCAGAATTTATTGTAGGTTCTAGGTAACAATACAAACTTCAGGGCAGCTGTCTAACTCTGATGCATATGGCATTCACTGCATTGCACTTTCTCTCTGCCCTTTTTTCTCCAGGTAAGCCCTTATATAGACACCAGCCCACCTTGAAGTCTCCTGAAATCTTGAACATACAAGTTCTCAGTGCCACCATCGTCACACATAAAACCGTGATGTAGTGCACACACACGTGACGTACCACATACGCTCACAACACACACTTGCATGGGCCCAGTGTATACAATGATGATCCATTAACCATCACTCACAACACACATTCGCGTGAACCCAACATGTATAATCATGATTCATTACATCGTGGTTAAACAAAACTAAGTAATGAAATAAAGTCACCTTTTCCAAATCATAATGTTATGTATGGGCAAAGCTAACTACAATATAAAATGATGTCACATCATATCCTTTTTCATAACTATTCTCTTTAAAAGCTTATCAAGTACTTACTGCTGCAAATTTGGCTCTGTAATAGTGTAAAGATGGAGGAGTTTCTCTTACTATCACTTTCACAACCCTCCAGCCTTTGCGAATGTTTCTCTGGTGATAAAAAAAAAATAAATAAATAAATGAACAGAATAAAATTCTTTTTTTATTAATTTTTATTGATTAAAATAAATCAAAGCATTACTACTGAAGAAATGCCATCCACTGTTAATGCATTTACATATTTGCTTGAATCTTGAATTTAACTTGGTAAAACGTATCTCAAATTGAAAGCTCCTATGAATTCATTTTTTTTTCTTTCTCATGTTCTTTTTTCTCTCCTTTAAAATATTACTGCATTACTGCAGTGCTTAATGTTCTTCACCGGCGGGTGTCTCTTATTGTAAGAGAGATTTTACATTAAAGAAACATAGCGGACAAAAGAGCAGAAAGTGTGAATCAGAGGGTATTGGAGAACATATTATGTTTCTGTCAATCTTGGCTTTGCCACTGGGTGTGCGCTGACTACAACAAATCATCATTTGTTCAGAGGGGAACCAATACTGAACTGGACTGATATTTCTCTGTTGGTGAGTCACAGAAGCAAGTTTTAATTTTACCTTTTTAGCAAGAAAAGCTTCCTTCACTGCTTTTCCTTTCTTAATTTTAGGTTCTTCTTTGTCGACATCGTCGTCCTCATCTTCTGAGGAGCTTGTGTCGCTGTCTGTGCTGTCGTAGAAACTGTTTCTCTTGGCTCCCAAGTTAATGGAGGTCTAGACAGGGCATATGGTTGAGAGAATAAATTAAAAATATCATAGAAAATGATATTCACCCAAAAGTGTCAATAGCCATCAGAGAAGATGACATTTTTATTCATGCTAAAAAAAAAAAAAAAAAAGGTCTGTGCTTTAAGAGATATAGTCTCAAGGACCATGTTATTATGCTGAGTACTGTTCAGACACAGATGCCATTGCAAAGCATGAGGAGGGAGTATTTCATAAGATCAGTCCCTTCAATTTCCAGGATTAAGAAAATCCTCAACTCTCATACTCAAGATAATTCTTATCTCATTTTTTGAATTACCAGTCAGCAAAATCTTGTGAATGCAAACCTACCTGTCATACTTTTTTCTAGTAGCAATGAACTATCATGCTCTGATCTCTCCTGTGTACCCTTTTTTAACTGACTGACTAGAGTGCCTGTCACATCTGCAGCAAGTTCAAATACTCAGCATACACAGTTAATAAAATCATCATCAAAGCAGAAGACATACTTCCTTTCCCATACA
>JBCEWB010675010.1:0-17397 GCA_039654565.1 Peronia peronii | reverse complement strand
AAATATTTTCAACAGCTATTGCTCTATCCTTCCCTCGGTCCACCCCCCCCCCGCCCGCCCCCAATCCTTCCCCCTCCTCCTCTGCTTTCCCTCCATGCTTTCCCTGTGCACTCCCAGGCTAGTCCGCCTATCGCCTTTCCATCCCCTCACCCACCTCAAACTGCTGTCTCATTATTATTATTATAATTATTATCCAGAGCAAAAGTTACTTCTATGTTTCATTTTTATTGTTTCTTTTTTTTTTTTTCCACGTCCCTGTTCGCCCACCCCTCTCGCTAGACATATCCGGCCTCGACTGGTAACAAGTTCATGTAGACATACAACTGGACGAGATACGTGAACCTCGTTCACATGATATATTTACGCCACGAGAAAAGAGCTCGTGGGGGTAAGGTTTTTTTTTTTTTTAATCACTTAAAAAAATTCTGGCTCAGCCTTCGTGATTTTAATTTTGGACATGTTAACCCTGCCACTACCAACAGTCAGTGCCAGTTCTTGTGGTCGAATTATAGTGCTTATATGATGAAAGAATAGCCCACAATGTTTCAGCATCATTTTAAAATCTGACTTGACTTACGTAATTTCAATTTACAATGTGTTAACACTACGAATACTATTATTAGTTATTTTGATTGATTTATAGTCAGAGCAAAAGGGATAACTTAAAGAGTTAGTAGTGCGTACGATAAACAATAAGCAGAGAAAACAGTGCTAATCTTGTTCTTTCATTCACTGAATGACACAAAAGCAGTGTGCATTATTTTTTTGAAAAAAAAAACACTCCTTCTCCACGTTAATTAGATTGATGAGTAACAATTTTAAAGAAAAATGTAAAACTTGGAAACAAACTTCAAGAACAAACTCTTCACACCGAAGGCAGATGTAGTATTTAATTCACCGAAAACCATCGCCAAGACTCGTACATCTCATCGTAAGAGGGCTAGTGACAATCTCAATAATTTAAAACAATAGTTGGATACATATACTATATACTTAGACACTTTCACTCGACAAATACGATGAGCCCAAATAGTTGAACTGTGAAAGTCTGCATAAGACTTTGAAATTTAACCATAACAATGCTCTACCCAATGATAAGATAAGTTTAAGTCTAGACAACAAAACTAGCATTCTGCATGCAATGAGATCGACCTCTTGCTGTACACTGGTATCAAAAACAGCAGACACTGAAGTCTCTTCATCAGAGGTCTTCGTGGTTATATGGTTAAAGAAAAACAAACTGTTTTCAGCTAGTGAACTGTCGTACTTCGTATCTCAAGGGCAAGTTGTTGACGACTTTGGCACGTCTTTTAGCACGAGATCATGAGAAACGCGAGTTTCGCTCACTGCACTCATCCGGAACACACAAAAGTTTCCCTCTCGGCGAGGAGTTTGCCCATCACCTTTGGATTTGATCATCGGTGAATGAGAGCTGTTGAAATCTGCGCATTTTGGACGCACACCACGGGCCAAGAGCAGCTGCATTTTATAATGTGCTTAGTTCACATTCATTTCGACCTGTTTGTCCATGAAACCAGCTGCTGACGGTGAGTCTGTTGCCAAGTTATTGATAATATCACAGTTTCTGACATTAAGCAAATGTCAATATCGTCATGGTCTCTCCTTTCAGAGTTCAGAGTGCTGACTGTCATGATCCAAATCTGTATCCACAATGGGAATTATTAGAAGTCATAGAACATCATGTTTTAATCTAAGTTTGTGAGGACGGGACAGGAATTAGTCTCTTTCTCCCCTAAACACAATCTTGTCTAATGATGTCGCGGATTAGATTACTGTGTTGTTTGATAGTATAGCTTAAGTCTAGACTGGGAACTGAACTGTCAAATAGATTTTTAAGTAAAATCAAGACCTCTGACAAAAACATTTTAGATATATAGATTATAGCTCTAAGCTTAGATGTAATCTACAGTCAAGTACAAATCCAGATCCAGGATCTATGAAGATAATTCAGATAATTCATGGCGCTTTTTTTTTTTTTGTGGGCGAAGGAGATCTTGATCTTATCTAGATTTCCCCATTATTGTAGAGTGGCATAGATCTATTAACAAATTGACGTGTATCTCCACAAAAGGGGAGACACACACAAAAAGGGGAGATTTCCATAAAGATCTAGATATAACATTCATTGATGTGGGCTTTTCTGGAGAAAGAGTTCGGTGCATTAATTGAAGGCCATGAAACGAGTATTCTGTCTCGTAAGATTGGCTGTCTTATCCTAGATTTAGATCTACTTTGAGCATATTTTCCAGACCATGATTTAGACTTTGAAGGTCCTCATCCGGACATGATGGAACTCGACCGCCCTAAACAGAAAATGGAGGACCCTCATATCCACAATGAGAAATTGTTTAAACTTGAACCCTAGCTCTGATATATGAATGTATCAGCAGATTCACTCTGGGTAGATCTAAATAAAACGAGCACCAAAGCATTGACTGTCGTCCATAGCAGCGCGTGGACGGCTAGGATCAAAAGTGGGCAGTGCACAAGGTAAGAGTCGATGACTTGATGCAGAGCATGGCCTGGACCGAGGGCTTATTTTCAAGCAGGTCATCAGTCTACCAGATTAGAAACCCAGGGTTTCCCAGTGCTGCTTGTACAACCTGTTCTGTACTGGTCAGGTATTTGTATGGTTGGGTCAGTGTGTAAGATTCCCCGTTACCATACGATGTTTTGGAGGTTTCTCCTGTCACTGGCGGTGTTGTTTGGTTTCCAGTTGTCCACTGACTGTGATGTTTGCTCCCTTATCATGACAGTGTTTGAAGATTTTCCTTTATTTTGACAGTTCTCAATTATCCACTACACAGTGATGTTCGAAGTTTTCCCTTGCCACCGACAATATTTGAAAATTTTCATGTCTGAGAGTTCTCGATTAACCACTGACAGTAAGTGAACATTTTCATTTGTCATTATTTTGAGAATTTGTGAATGTCCACTGATAGTGTTTGTTAATCGTTATTAACAGTGGTGTTGAAAAGTTCCTGTCTTGTAAGACGCTGTGTTAACTGAGTGTTCTTGTGTTGTCAAGTCAGTGATGGTGTGAATTTTTGATGATTCTCACATTGTCAGTGCGAATATTGCCCATACTTAGATTATTTGTTGACATCTGGAGAACACAAGCTAGTTGAATTGACAAAAAATGTTATGGTATTAGAATGAGGGGCGAAGAATTGTGTGTGTCACAATTGTATCGGGAGTAAGGAAGCAACAAGGAGAGACTGCTAATGTGCTTTACGTTCTATAATACGTAAATGTGCTGACGGAATTATTCCTACGTAACCAAAATTGGCCAGATTTGATATTACTAATCTTATTTTGATGAAAGCAATAGACCTGTCAAACTCAAGTCCTAGAATGAGTAAAACAATCACCAAGAGACAAGGGGCGCCTTCTTAAATTATATCACCTATGAAATAGTTTCTTCAGCAACACTGTCTTGTATATATACCTCCATTTTTTTTTTTAAAGTGTTGCTAACTTGCATGAATATGCACAAAAGAATGATCGCAGGATTAGCAGTCATACTGAAGATTTATAATCTATATGTACTCCATATTATATTAGTATTATTAATGTTATTAAACTTCCTAGTCTGCCATGGTTTGGATATGACCAACAACTGAGCAAGAGTCATATAGGACATTAGCCTCTTAAGACGACTAAAAACTAGAGTTCAGATATGGGCACCTTTCCCATCATTTGTCTATTATCACAATGTTTGGTATTTTACTAGTTTTTTTTTTTCCTTTGAGCTGGAGCTAAGCTGTTTCAGGAAACTGGTGGTTCACAGACGTCCCTGTTCCGCGCACGGCTGGCGGTTCATCTGCTTCTCATTCTGATAGAGAGGGCTGGTAGAGAAGAGATCAATCGATGACCCCAGACATGTCTATGTTTGGAAAGAAGTGAAATCGAAAAAATCTTGTCCAGTGCATACATTAATAGTTACAACTGCTCGTAAATGTCTTAGTATCTTTACACAAAGTGAATGTCCCTTTTGATTCTTACTGTACAACGAAATTCAGGCCTACTGCACAATGTAAGAAAATTTCGCAGTATAGCATTTAATACAGAATTTGACGGCATGGGATTGACTTTCACTTAGAATTGTATGGTTTTGTTTTAAAATATTTGAAGTAACCGAATTAAGTTTCTGTAGCCCCTATGATCGACCGATTGAATAGTTTCAGGACTCAAAAAAAAAAAGTGTTTCTATCACTATTCCGTTATGCTCATACTGAACACTTTTTGCTCAGTCCTGATACACTATCAATGTCTTGCTGAGGCAGCTTTGCTAGGACAGGTAGGAAACTCACCAGGTTTTTTTTTTTTCTTCCTTTGAATAAGACCAGCCACACTTTTTATAAGAAGGGGGATAGATAAAAATTTATTCAAATATGGACATGGACATCCAGGGAAATCCCTTCTGCTATTAACCATTGTAACAACAAGCTGTGACTGCGTCAACTAAGGTGAATTGTGGATAGGGTGAGTGTGAGCTCAGTAAGTACACGATCGTAATGCATGGCCTGCAGAAATGCTGGCACTTGTTGCCATGTAATGGAAATACATCTGCTGTAAGAACCCTGACGTTCATGGAGGAGGCAGGTGTTTATGGAGCTGGATTGTGCAATGAGAATAAATACGTCATTTCCTGGGGAAGGTTGCAGCTTTTCTCTTCTTGAATTGATCATGTAAATAACAGACATGGCTGATCCGTTTTGCTGTATTCCTGTCCTTCTCCTTATCCCAGACCTGATCCAGCATTGAGCAAGACTGACTTTTCTAAACGGAAAGATGTAAATTTCAATGGTCCAAAGATAAACTTTTGCCTGGTCTGTTCAGAGACTGCACAATCCCGGCTGTCGTATTTATGCTGAAGGAACTGAGGTGGATTTCGGTTTTTCAGATTATAAAATATTCAGTCCCTCTCCTCATATATTTGGCCAGAAGCTAAAACAAATGAAATCCTGTGCAGAATCAAGTTTTATTGAATTTGCTTTTGAAAATGTTTGACATAAATACCGTGACTTTGTTATGAAAATCGGAATGATCTGTGAACAGTAATAGATGACTGAATCCTGATTGATAGTGTTTTTAAGTTAAGGTCTCATACCAGGTGATTTTTTTTTTAAATTCAGTTTCATTTAAGCTATATTCCTTTCAAGTGGAGTTAATATTTGGCCAGCGCTGTGGAGCCCGCTGATTCTGATACAAAGAGATTAGTAATAGGCATTGTTACAGCGGTTGCCTAAACATGGAGAGAGTCTGAACTTGTGTGTGGGTGAACGGTCAAAACCAGTGTCTTTTAAACTAGATTGATTAAAAAATCACAAGTTTCAACACTTGCTGTACCATTAGACTGCTCAAACTTTTTATTCGATACTATTCGATATATTGTTTCCAATTACGCCATATCAGTAGTATATTCATAATTTGACTGTCATTGCCAACCCATGTAGAAAGTGGCACCTGGATAAAACAGATACTAATTATGTAAACACAAATATATTTGAAATTTGTCCAAATTATAGTAGTAATCAGAATGTCGGCCAAATGTGTCTGTTGGTTTCAAGGTTGTGAATTCTTCCACTTTTACATTAAAAATCTATGGCAGAATTCCAGTATACTGTTCTTTTGAAATTATCATTTTAAAATATGACTTTTGCAAAATGTTTCATTCCGATTTGTCAGTCATTTGTCCATTCTCGCTCCATATTAGGCTTAGCATATCCATGGGTATCTGTTCCGATCAGTCGTCACTACAGTCCAGTGTCTTCTTACACCGACCGATCCACAAGGCATGGAAAGCGATCATCACTGGTTATTTTTACAGTGTCAACTGTGGACTAGAATCTGAGAATATTCAGATCCACTGTCGGGAAACTACAAGCAGCTATCGATCATCAGCGAGCAACCATCAATCAGTTACAATCATCAGCTATGTCTACTCAAGCAATTACTGCCGAGAACATTCCTTAATCAGCAATGGATACTGGCAACACTGAGAGAGACTAGAGCACAAATTATGGACATCTCTTATGCATATCAGTGCTTCACTTACCCAGTTCCTGAGATTATCAACTTGGGTTTCCTAAAACATAAAAAGTTTGGCGATTTTTTTCTAAAGTTGAATTTCAGTTGTCCAGCTCAGAACTGTACTCGTAAGGTCGGCACACATTTTGTTTTAAATTTATACATATATTTTATAGATATTCCATTGTATCTGTATCATCTCGTACATCTTTAGTCGTCTCTGCTCCCTTAATTTCATTTGAAAACATCGTGATCCAAAATTCAACCATTGAGTGCTTTTATAAAAACTTGTCACTTTGTATTCCATCGCATTAAACATGGCTTTCATTCATTTTAGCACTTTCATACAATATCTTAAATCCGCCATCCGAACCTGTGGCACACCATTCTTTGCACATCTTTTTGCCGAGTTATTATTTTATTATATTCAGTAGGCTTTGGTATGGTATATGACCTAATACTTTCGACACTTTTTGCCTTCCAAAAATCTTCAGCTCATCTCAAAAAAAAAAAAATAATAAAATAATAAAAAATTATCCACTGCAATTTTTTGTTAGCTAAGATTACCAAAATCGGAAAACCTTCGCTCAGCCGAAAGGATAATAGCTAGGGCCATATTGACGGAAATTGTCTATTTGTGAGGGGGGGGGGGGGAAGAGGGAGGGAGGTGGTTAAGACGAACTCAGGAGACACAATTTAGGCCTTTTTGTATTTGCTCTTAATGCCCATTTCTGATTGACTGTTCTTTACCCCGTTCAAACAAAATTTTTCTGTCCCCACAAAAGGACCGAAAACTTGTGTCGGTGCAACACGCTGTTACCAAGCATGAGTTCCCTCCTAAAGGTCTGAAGGTACTTTCTGACGAAATGAAGCCCGTTAAAGTTTATTTTTAGAAAATGTTCCTTTCCTCTCGCGGTAAACAATTTACGTTTTCCACTTCCATAAACATCCACTGCTGACATATCAGTCAGAATTTCAAAACGTCATGTCAATAACAATGGGTAGAGAAAGGGACAGGAGACAAAATAATGTTGTGCCTAATCTGTGTCATCTGTTACAGACAGTAATTGTTCTATCAATCAAAAGTACATCAATCAGCTTCAGTTCGCTAGTCAAATGGTGTTGATTTTCAGTCCCTAGCAGGTAATTTATCTCAACTCTAATTTTCAGATGAATGTTGTCAGATCGAGTAAGGTCAGATTCATACTTGCATACCGTATAACAGTAAGTCGATACTACCCTGTGATCTGTTCCGACTGCCTAGTGCATTTTATAAGTGAAAATGTGTGGGGGCCCAACATTCAGCTTGACATTCTCTTTAAACCATATATTTTAAAATAATCAATGAAAATTGAACTACTTATGAAATTTTGATTGCAAATGATGTCCAAGAATAACTTGCCTGCACTAATGTGAAGGATGAGACTGAGATCTCGACTGCAGTGAACGTCCAGGACTGGCCCAAAGACAGTGGTTTTAATGCGCAGGATGTCAGGCACGTGAGTCTTGTCCTCAAGCGGTTCTTGTTAAGGTTCATAATCGAGAATGTCTTCTCCAAACAAGTTGAACATTTTCTTTGCAGATGTTCGAATCCTTTGGAACTTGTCTCTATCCAGCTGGCGGTAAAAGTTGACAAGAGGGGGTCATTGGTATCGACTGCGACACTCGGCGTCAAACTGTAGCTGCAGCTTGCCTGGAGCATTTTCAGGTAGCATCGAGAATAGAGAACAAAACAAAATTATCTCCTTCTCGATAGCTTCAAAGTCCTGAAATCGTCGTTGAAACTCCTCGGCCATAGATAAGACGTGCGTTGCTTTTCTCCTCATTTGCACGTTGATCTTGTTCTCTGGAGGTTTGGTCATCAGTTCCTGCAATGATGGGAAATGTGTCGTATTCGGCTGTTTGAGAAAGGTGCCTTTGGAAAAGCTGTAGTTTGAACCCAAAGGCTTTGAACCGGGATTACCGTTGACTCACCACTGTATTTTGCCCCTGAAGGCTCTTGTTCAGCCCGTTAAGATGTTTTTTGCTAACTAAAAATCCGAAATCCGCCCGCCAAACAGGATCAGATAGTTCTAACATCAGTTGTTTCTTTTTCCAAGAATTGTTCAATTTCTTTCCTAAGAAGCGCTGCACTGCAGACTCCCGACAGAGCCTTGTGATATACAACATCTCCGTATTCAGCCTGTGGATTTTGAGTAGAAATTGTTGAAATGGGCGGTGGCACAGAGCATTGGAGCGAATACGGTTAATAGTTTTTATCACCTGTTTCATGACATGATCACATTTCAGGTGTTTAGCACAGACAAACCTATAGTTGAATAATACAGTTCAGTTTTATTGCTTTGCCGCCCTATTTGCCGACTTTGTTACAGACTAGCCTTGATAAACCACTTCACTCGCCAGCCATGGCAGGTGCACTGTCTGAAATAATCCCAGTGACTTTCTTCCTTGGTAGTTTCAAGGCACTGATAGCGGAAGAAACAATCAATTTGTGCTTTTTGTTTGGTCCTTAACTCTGGAGATCACGTGGCTCTTCATCCACGTTCATGTCATTGTCAACTCCTCTGAAGAGAATCAGTAACTGAGCAGTGTCAGATTTGTCTGTGCTTTCGTGACAGACAAACGAAAGCAGCAGCTTCAGTACTTCCTTTTCTTCTAGTGTTTCTTAAGTTCATAGGAAACGGTTTTCCATTCTCCAACACAATGTTACCAGCCAGGCAGAGATTGGCAAACCCTGGCATCTTCTCAGGACATACTGTCTCCACCATCTGTCTCTCTCAACCATCTATGGTTGTCAAGATGAGTTGATCTGAAGACGTGTCAGCTATTGTTGTCCAATCTGCTCTCCCTATCCCGTGTTTTATAGTGGTAATGTCTATTGCAGTATCTCTGTTATCTTACACACAGTTATTCCTGTTGGTGTCCTATTGTTTAATACTATTAGCTCTCTTTCTTCTATAAATTCCTGAAACAACTTCCCCCCTTTATCATTTTGGCTCCCCCCCTCCCCCCCCCCCCCCGCACACACACACGAGCCAATTGTGACCATTAATATCACCTACTAATATATCTTTTTCTGTGATCAATGCGCCTATTTTGTCTATTTCTTCTTTAGTCATTATCACAGCAAGGGATGTAAATATCAATAATTCTAAGCTTATCTGTTTGCCACTGCCCTTCTGTGATGTCAGAATCTATCCTATCATAGTCTACTATCTTTGTATCCACTCTTCCACCCTCCTTATCTCTGTTTCTGTCTCTGATCGGTACTGTGTTAGAGATATATTTTGCCTATTTTTCAGGTGTGTCTCCTGCACACAAAGTACGTCTGGAACAAATTGTCAACAAAGCATCCAGGTCCTGGATGAGCCTCCAGCAGTTCCACTGTAGTATCTTATACATTAAGTGATTTAGTCTTGTTATTGTTTTAAATGTACATTTTTCTTTTATTTTGTATTTCTTTAAGAAATCTTTACCGTGTTTAGTTATCACCAGCTGTATGGCTGTCAATACTTGACTAGCTTGGGCTTCCCCCAGCTTTTGGGTTGTAATTTCTTGAATATTATGTTTGTCTATGGGCCCATGTTTTGGTTAGAGATAATTCTTCGTCAAATTTTATGATGGTAGTTTTTCTTTTGATGTGGGCCTCAGTTTGTTAATTTCAATCATCATTCTGACGTCTTTATCTCCTCTTGATTTTTTCAATTTCTGCAGGTTGTTCAAAAGCGAGCGAAATGGATTCCTTTGTTCAAAATCGGACACTTAACCCTTTGGCATTTTCTCTGATCAAAATGAACCTCTTTGTTCAAAACTGAGCATTTAGTCATGTGGCATTTCCACTTCTTCGTGAGTTAGTGGTCCACTAAACGATACAGACAACGAGAACGTTACTAGTCTACATGTATTTTGTTCCCCCGCGGGGGCCTGGGGTATATAAGTAGGTTCTTTGCTCCCACCTGTAGGCGGTAAAAGCGCGCCATCGGTGGGATGTCTCCCATGGAATGCCATCCTCGACGTTCCAGGGGTGACATCTCTTCTCTCTCTCCTTGCTCCTGTCTTCTGTCCCGCTCTGTTTTCACTTCTTCTTGACGTGTAAAACAATCATACCGTGTTTGGCACAGTCTAGCCGTGATCGTGCTGACTTGAATTCCCCAAGATAAGATCAGGGGCTAGAGAAAAAAAAAGTATTGAAAACAAACGATAAGAGTAATTATCTAGTATTAGTACCTGTTCACGGCGGGAACACACACATTCACTCTCAACAAACTCCTGACGAATTGTTGAGCCTCACGGGATGTTCCCTGCCCAACCATGTCTTTAGCATGTTCCGCATCTGCAGGGTCTGGGTAAAAAGAAAATAAAGGACGCCTAGACAATATATGCAGGGGTCCTGGACTGACTCTCCCCCCTTAGCTTGTCATCACTGGATCATGCTGATGTTCCACTGAGGCACAGATTAGACAACACACTACAATAGAAAGTTGGCAAAAACCTCCTGGCCTGCTACTGTTCCTGCCGGGTTCTTCTATTCAGTCCTCATCTATGCCACAAGTTCTAAAAATATTGGGTTGGGGACACTCCGGTCTCCTTTGGATTTGGCGTGTGAAGCTAGGAAGGCAAATATGTGCGCCCCCCATTCCCAGTCGATTCCCCAGTTCACCAGATTGTCATAACCCCTCTCCCCCATCTGCCCTATTTCCTTTGTGCATGTTATAGGGCGTCTTGTTGGAGATGAATATTTTTCTTTGCTTTTAGGTGTGTCTCCTGCATACAGTTTGCCTGGATGATATTCTTCGAACAAGGCATCCAAGTTCAGGACCCTCCCCCAACAATTCCGTTGTATGATTTTAGTCATTTTGGTTTCAATCTTATCTTTTTATATCCTATAATTCTTACTTTTTGTTTTGGATTCCTTTAAGAAAATCGTTCCTGTGTTTAGTGATATCTGGCATGTCATTTAATATTTGCCGCGTTGGGGTTTGATCTAGGCTTTGATTCGTAACTTCTTTCGTTTTATTTTACATGCTATGCATCCATCTCTTTGAGCGAGTCATTCTTTAAATTTATTGTGATTTCAATTCTTTGAAAGTACTCTTCAATTTGACTTTTGACTTCAATCGCTTTCCTGACATCAATATATCTTTTTTTGTGCGTCAGTTCTTGATTTCTTTCAACACATTGCTTCTTATATCTTGGCTTTCTATATCTAGTCTCTTATTTGTCTTTCTTAGTAGATGTTTCGACGAGTGATCTTTCTCTAGATTTGCTGTTGAACTTCTCTATATCGAGGTAAAATGTATGACTTTGACTTCAGTTATTTCTTTAATTCATTCTATATTCTTGCTTTTATACTTTTAGTCTTATTTCCTGTTTTATACCTAATTCTGTGGGCCCAGAAGGTGAAAATATTCAGATCTTCCAATTCATCTGAGGATGGTAATAGTACTATAAAATGCTTTTAAGTGAAATTAGTACAAATGAAAAAGAAATAGTCCTATCTTGGCCTCACAGCCTTCTCCAACAAGGAGAAAATCAGTAATACAATATGGCAGTTATTTACAATGGTAATAGATCATTCCGCCATAGTGCGACCGGCTGAAAAACTTCAGATTTCAAATTCTAATCTAATCTCGCCCTCTTCCGGATAAGAGGTCTCTCTGGACAGGTGTACAAGGCCTGCGACAGTAAAATTTCTAAAATGTTGGTGCCTGTTAGAAATTTAGCAGTATTAGCCTGACATGGCGATGATGGTGAATATTAGAAATATTAGCCGGTTAGGAAATAGGCTGTACAAACGCTTACTTACATTTTGGTCCACTTGACAACGCACAGCACAGCACAGGACATCCACAGGTTCCACACTGAAGGCACACGAACTTCGAATCGAAATAAACTGGCGAGAAAATTTAGTCAAGAGAACGTTTAGTGTATGCATTTTAACGATGCCCTCGACACGAAGCGCGCATGCCGGGTTTATTTCTACCTCTTAGACTGATCCTTGATCGGGTAGCTGGAGCCGTTGAACTTGACTTAAGCACTCTCTCAAGTTAACTCTTACACTAGCGTTATGCAAGATATCTTAAAAGAAGATATAGCCCTAGATAGAGAATCAGCTCAATCATTGATTTTACCGAGATATGGTTTAGTTGTTTCCCTTGATGGAGCACACATTCTACTTCCCTGTAGTAGGGGCACACAATCAGTCGACACACTACAGTTTCTCCAATCTATCATTCACAATTTAGTAACTACACACAAAGCAAGTTAATATGTTAGGGATCTGAAACGACAAAACAGAATATATGTGAACGTTCAGACAACACAGCGTAGACTCTTCACTCCTCTATGTATCGTTCCCATCCCAACTCACTTGCGAAATGGCTATTACAGCCTTTCTATCCAGTCGTTTT
Source organism: Peronia peronii (assembly GCA_039654565.1). Lineage (NCBI taxonomy): Eukaryota > Metazoa > Mollusca > Gastropoda > Systellommatophora > Onchidiidae > Peronia > Peronia peronii. The sequence goes on along the minus strand of JBCEWB010675010.1, from coordinate 4,933 downwards.
AGTGATGACATTGATAATGGTAGGAGTTGAAAAAAGGTAGGAAGTGAAAGAAAAACCTCTACCTTGGCCTGCAAGGCCGTCGTCTGTGGGGAGAATATACACAACCAATATGGCCGCCGATGTAAACAAGTGGGTGAGCGTGTCAGTCCGTCAGGTTGACATTTGATCTATTTCAATTTTTTGTCGTATTTTATGTCCGAATGTCTTCTTCCTATGGCCTCTACCGGTCCAAACAACGATCTTGACAGGCCAATAGATCTTGTGGCGAGCTGAAATAGCTATTTTAATCGTATAAAAAGTTGAATTTTCGTGGTTGTGGACGACTGTACGGTAATGATAGAGTATATAATAAAAACCATCGGTCGTTATAATTAAGGAGTTTGCGAAATGTCTACTTCTCCCTCGGGGGCCCGGGGTTTATAAGTAGATTCTCTGCTCCCACCTGCAAGCGGTGTAAGTCTGCCATCGGTGGGATGTCTCCCATGGGGTGCCATCCTCGACATTCCACGAGAGATATCTCTTCTTTCTCTCGCTCTCTCTCTCTCCTTGCTCCTATCTTCTGTCCCGCTCTCTTTCCTCTCTTCTTCTTGACGTGTAAACGTGTCTTACCGTGTGTTTGTTTGTGTTGGGGTTTAACGGTTTATCTTACCGTGTTTGACACAATACAGCCGTAATCGTGCTGATCTGTCGTTAAACCCCAACACAGTCTCAAATCAGAAACTACTAGGGGGCGTTTTCACCTTCTCTTCACAGTTAACAGTTCAAAAGTTTTCACCGTCTTTTCATACTTCAAATTTGGCTGTCATGTCCTTGATTTCACATCGATCACTTGGAGCGCCATCTTTTTGTTGTTGTTGTTGTTTACATACAACATTTGGGTGCGTCTTCAACTTCTTTGCAGTTAATACTTGCTGTGCCATCTCAGTAGTTTCATTCTGAACACTTGGGCGTCTCTGCCTTTCTTTTACTGACAGCACTTGGCGAGTTCAATTTTCCGTTCACTGTTAGCACTTTCGGCCCGCTTCTCTTCCTCTTCACACATACCCTGTGCGGCACCATCACCGTGTGTTCAGGTATTGATGCTGCTGCTTGCGTTCTGAGGACAAGACAAGGTGTCAGCCGTGTTCTCTCCTGCAGCTTGATTCTTAAACAATTGACACGTTTTCAGTTCACATTATTCTGTCAAATAAGAGTGTCTGTCAGGGATGATTTGTCCAACGAGAAAATGTGTGGCATTAATTCAGTATTTATTTAAATCAGTCTCAGCAAAATCTATAACAACCTGGCTAGTTTTATAGAAAAGTTCATTCCATGAAAAGTTTTAAAGAAAAAAAAAGTCAAATAAAAAAAGAAAAGCCAAATAAAATAAACAAGCGCAAACAAATATGAGTAAATAAATGACATCCAGGTCACACGTCTTACCTACTCCTCTTCTGTCAGTCACCATCTTGGCTTCTGTTGCAGCTTCCATAACGTGGTCCCATTTTCTTATGAGGACATTCTCTCTCTGAGGGATTTTGCTCTCATCTTAATGTATAGAGAGCGTCATCTTCAACGCTGATTGAGATGTCGTGCAGCATTCTGGGCGACTCTTCCAATTAACTCTTTTGAGTTGAAGCCAATTCTGCAGCCATTGCAGCTCCGGTCAACTAGAGATAGGACATTTTGACATCCATAGCTAGTCATAAAGGAGAGTAGTTCATTCCACGAAACAAAACACACAAAAAAAAATAGATATGAAACTAAGACAAAACAGAAACTGGTCGGCAATAAGTACGTCCCAGTTTTTGACCAAAGTGCTCACTCGGCATACAGTATTTTGAACCATTGCTTGTGAGGTTTGTCGAGAGTTTCTGCCCCTTCTGTATTTCTTGAAGTGCATTTTTTATGCAAAAATCTTCAGTTGACGTCATCGGTCTCAAATGTTCTTCCTCAAAGCAGGCGACTATTTGCCAAATACGTTGATGCATATTAGAAGTGCAGTAGTCCAGCAGTTGGCCATCACGATTTTTTTTTTTTTTCTGGTTGTGGTGTAGTTTGGTTTCTTACTTAGGCACTTGTGCACTTGTTAGTCACTGAGTTTAGATTTAACCAGAGTGACCAATCAGAGGCGAGTTTGAGAGGGATTGCTGATGGCGTAGTTCGTTTAATGCAATCATTGTGTACACTTTACAGCTGGGTGGAGATCTGGATGTGACGTGTACATTCTGCATGGGGGCTATAGTTAGGGCTCTTTATGTTTTTATAGCAGCCACTATGCAGATTCTGTCTCTCTGATACAGGCATCAGTTAGCCAGTACACTTCATGCTCTCAGATGGGCATCTAAACACAATGTGCATCGTGATAGGTTGTCGCCAATTGTTGCAGTGAAATGAGAATACTATGATGTTCGATTTCCATGAGACTACCATTCTGTACACTTTACATTCAGATGGAGGTTTGAAAGTGAGTGCATCTTGAATGAGGAGTCATCAGTTCTGCACCCGAGATACGAAGCTATCAGTGTGTCCACCTTATATGAGACTAGCATTCTGAACACCAGGCGTGAGGTACATCGCAGAATGGTGAGTCATCAGACGTGCCTGTGAATTTGAGATTCTATTGCGTACCTTTACCAAAGACAATTAGTTCGCACTGTTACCCATAATTGAAGCCTGGATGGTTCATGTATAGACGACCTTTCCGTACATGCTCTCGTCAGGTGAAGACCTGGACATGACGTGTATCGTGAATGGGAAGTCTCTAAATTTGGTTATGAATTAACTACCCTTTTGCGCCCACGAATTATTACTGTCATTTGGTGGCTATGAATTGAGGCAATAACTATTCTGTGCAAGCCACAACTGGGTGAAGGTCTGGCTGTGACATGTCGCAGAAGGAAAAGCAGCCAGTTTGGGCCATGGTTTAATGCAAATAATATATGATCTATAAGTTTGGACGAAGCTCTGAATATGATAGGTGATTCAAAGCTATATTTTTTATATGTAGGATGTTGGGATGTTGGAAGTAACCTGTAGGATGAAAAAAAATGCCCCCCAGGCAAAAGTATTCGGTATGTTTAGAGAAAAGTCAACTCAAGGACATCCCTGCATACAGTTCTATGAGCACTTCGCTTGGTCATTATTATCTTCACCTCATCTGCTGGTCGTGCCTGTTTTCGGCTATCCTGTTAGTTTAGTTTTTCGTCTGTTTCTCCTCACTAAGTACAAAGTTCCCCTGATGATTCTTCATCTTTTCAGCTGAATTTTGCATTATTGAAATTCAGTCTTAAACGTTATATTATCTATTTCTGGACATTTTTAAGGTTGAACATATTTTGTATTTCAAGGGCTTTTTTTTTCCCTTAATTATCGGGTCAATCCATTTCTCTTCCAAAGTTTTCCATTTCTTTGTCTCTTTTCGAAGACTGAACTGTATAGCAGTCCTTTCTTTACATTGTTGGGCGACGGCCCGGCATTCGAAGACTGAACTGTATAGCAGTCCCCTTTGTATTGTTGGGTATTGACTCGACACTCGAAAACTGAGCTTTGCACACAAAAAAAAAATGGCTGCCCTATAAAGTTCGAACTAACCTGTGCTTGACATTCATGGTTTGAGAAAATATGAAACGTATCCAGTTTCTGTATCCCACAAAAGATATCCTAGATTTCACACACTTTTACACAGTTCCCTCTTTGTATTGCTGGGTGATAGCTCAGCATTTGAAGACTGAACTTTACAAATAGTCCTGTCTTTGTATTGCTGGGTGATAGCTCAGCATTTGAAGACTGAACTTTACAAAAAGTCCTGTCTTTGTATTGCTGGGTGACAGCTCGGCATTCGAGGACTCCGCTTTGCTAATGGCAGCCCTATAATGCAGAGATCGAACAGAGATTGTACACTATCATATAATGAGACGCCTCTTGCAGTCGTCGGCTTGAAAAGGTTATGTTTGGCACGTGTTGCCCCTACGGTATTATTCGCTACATATCTTTTGATCAGTCTCTTTTACTTGTAGACGTATCTTATCATGGTAGGCGCAATGAGGAGTAATCATGCTAATGCGCCATTAAATCCTGACAATTTGTTTCTCACAAGTAATGAATAACGAAATGTTCAGAAAAAAATACAACATTGCTCGGTCTGAATGTCCCGTTATTAAAAAAGCACATTCCATCTTAGTTACAAAGTATTCAATCATTTGATGTTGGAACTACTCTTAAAAAATTCAAGCCAATCAGTTTTGAGAACAGCCGTGTACTGTTTTTCATCCATCCACAATTAGCCATTGAAACTGTCCAAACTACATGTCAAGGACACTGACGTCATTTATTTTATATTATCTTTTCTGTATCTGGCTGTACCTGCATATCTGTTATAGATATGTCTTAAAATTAACGGTTCATGGCTCAGACTTCCTGATCCGCAATCCATGTCATCCGTTCACTCGATGGATTTGCCATTGTCAGAGGCCCTCACTCAGAGGATCACCACTGAAAGATACAACTTGGTGGGCATGCGGCGGTCCATACAGGAAGCCGCATGTTTACTTATATCCGTCCTTATTATAGCTCGTAAATGCATCACCCATACAGTAGAGTACTCTCTATATACTTGATCAGCCTTTTTGACGTGTAAACGTATCTTACAATATAGCCGTGATCGTGCTGATGTGCCGTTAAATCCCAACACAAGCATAAGCAACCACTCTGAGGATGCCAGAAGAGGCAGCCATCGACTTAAATCATTTTACCAGTTGAAAGTGCTGTAATGATGTAAGGCGTATTCGTGCATGCTGTTTCGATAATCCCCAGAAGCTTGTCAGGAACGATGGTCTCTGGCACATTTTTCATCACCAAGTCCAACAAAGCTGAACATAATAATAATAATAATAATAGAGAGCATTTATATAGCGCTTATCCCCGTACTGTACAGGCTCTAAGCGCTTTACAA
>JBCEWB010674899.1:0-17398 GCA_039654565.1 Peronia peronii | reverse complement strand
TCTATCTATCTATCTATCTATCTATCTATCAAGCAATTTGCCTAGCTTTATATGCAGGCCTGTCTGCCCTGGTATGCATGTTTAACCTCTTTTTCATGAGTAGCTCAATCAAATGACTGACCGAAAAGCACTTGACCTTTTGTTCCCTTCGATATATCGACATTTATCTCACCTTTCATTTTCATATACCCACTAATTCCTCAATCGGTCCATCTTACGTGTAATACAACGTTTCTTTCAGCCAACCCTTAATGTTCCAACATCCCACTCCTTCCCTGTTCAGTGCTCAATACACAGAATGTCTTCAAATGTCAAGTGCCGACCTTTTGATTTTCAATGAGTCGTTTCCATTAACGACGTCCGTTTTAAACCCACCCATGGAACTACCTTATTATTCTCCGTCTATGGCCGAGGCGCTGTCCCTGTCTCTAAAACATTCGTCAAATTCCGATCTAACAAACTAAGCCTGTGTAAACAAATAGGATACTGCACAAACAACAGCTGTCGGTAGCCTAGAGGTTGGGCCGTCGGACTCTGATCTAAAATTCTGGTTCGAATCCTAACTAGTTTCGACATTTTGTTGTTGGGAAAGATAATTTGCAGACATTTCCTGACTCATCCCAGGTTAAAATGGATACCAGGCTATATAGGCAATGAATGGTATTGTTAGACTGATGGTTGATGAGTATCTCCATTGGGTTTGTCGGTGTGATGATAGATTATAAAGTGCTTCGAGCTTGTGTGCTATACGGGGATAAGCGCTATATAAATGCTCTCTATTAATATTATTATTAACAACCATAGCGAATAACAATATCAAGAAAATAAGAACACGAGCAATAACAAATAAGAGCAATACGACAACATCAAACTCAGTAAATACAAAAATAATTGGAGCAACAATAATGATGCACAACATCAACAGCAGTAACAACAAAAACCATGACCACAAAACAATGACAATAACATGAAATAGTAAAAACTACACCAACAGCAATAAAAACAACAATAAATTGTAACTGACAACAGTGGGAGTAACAACAGCAGTAGACAGACCAGCAATATAAAAATTTCATTTCAACCTTATATTGCCAATAACAAAAACAACTACACTGACAACAAAAATAACAACAAGACATTCACATCAATAGCAATACTTCCATAAAAGAGAAATATTAGGCAGGACATTACTAATTGAAAGCTTAAGACAAAACAGGACAAGGGACACTCTGTGTTTTTCACAAGACACAATACGGGTACATATACACCTTAGAACAACGCCAGCATTCGGGCCCCGAGATAATTATATTGACATGACGGTTCAGTTACTGTCTGTATATTTTTGGACTTAAAATTGCCCTAGTTGTAATGACTATCTATAATCCTAAAGTTGTAAGATTAAAGAATGAACTAAGCAATGATAATGAGAGGTATTATAATTTACAGACAGATCTAAAATATATTACTATAATATATAATATATATTAATATAACACCAATTAACTAACAAAAAGATACGAAATAGTTTAAAACATTTTCTAGTTCATAAAAAGGACAGGATAAGACAAGATTAGATAAAACTCCAGGGATCCACAGTAAGCTAACATATGGCCAGGTAATAGTTATATAGCCTATAAACTACAGGTCTTTCTTTCTCTGTATATCTCTTTCACTGGCTCTTTCTCTCTCTCGTTCTATCTCTCTTTCTCTCTCTCGCTCTTCCCTCGCTCTTTTATCCCGTTCCTCTCTCTCTCTTCTCTGTAAAGAAAAGAAAAGAATAACAATAGGCATAAAAATAATCATCGTAGAATCTGTGTCGAGGAACAGTATGACCACAAATACATAAAACCTACAGCTATAATTTGCTATTTTGCGTCCCACGAGCTGGTTGAGCTAAGTGTCTTGAATGTCCACGGCGGCACTAATGGACCAGTATCTTCTGAAATCTGTAGACTTAGTGGTAGAGACCTCCGAAAGTTATTTTAGAGAGTTCAATTTGAAAAAAAAAAATAATAAAAATGCAGTTTGAATTGCTTAACAATAAGTAGATTAGTGTTGCCTAAGAGACAGCATCAGCGATTAGCCTACCATACAGTGACTATAAACGGCTTGGCACGAAGGAAGAGTATCTCGTTCTGACCCCTGGACCTGCGAATTGCTCCTTAGCGGATGGAGCAGGGGAACAAGACACAGCTGATATTTTGGTGCTGGTGTTGTTGTTTTGAGTCAAAGCAAAATAGATAGCCATCTAAAAAGAGCTTTATTATGCGAGAGTATTAAGGTATTTGTTTCAGTTTTGACGACCCCTTATTCCCCCCCTCCCTCCCTCTCCCCCCCCCCTCCCCCGAAAAAAAAGAACAAAAAATAAAAATTGTTTGTTTCCTTTCCCAGGGAGCACGAGCGATGTGGTTGGTTGCAAAACGAACTAGTAAAAGCTAATGTAGTAAGTTCCTGACTGCTATCCTGAGGACCACTGAAGCAACAGCATGTTTAGCTCCTGTTACGTAAGCTCTCCGCAGCTGCTGTACAAAACAGGTTTTCAGAATAAAACGGCCGGAAAAAAATGTCAAGAAGGAAAACAATTAAAAAGGAAATAAAATTGGCCGACGGAGTAAGGAATATTCTGAGAGAACTGGCTTAGTATAGTCAGACGAAAAAAAAAACAAACAAACAAGCTCTCGGGGCTCCATTCCACTTATGCTCAGATTTCTGGATAGAATCCACAATTAGAGACGCTAAGGAATAGGCCTGAAAAAAAAAAGCGTGGATGGATGATAACTCACATGGTATGAATTAGTGAAACTGGCTCAAAGACTACAGAAGTCTTTGATCTATAGTCCCTCTATCGTGGAAATGGTGATGAGCTATGCAAATGAGGACATGATGAAAAGCCAAGCGGGTTCGAATAAATTTTATTTGGCACTGCATTAATCTCATATATGTTCTGTTCATTAGTTCTTCATATTTGTTGTTTCTTCATGTCTATGTATTGAGTTAATTGAAGGCTGACACTCTATGTCTTGCAATTCAAGATCTTTCCGTAAAATGATGATGATGATTATTTTTTTTTCTTTATACTGAAAAAGAACCAACTAGGTTAAAAAATTTAGAAATTTTTATTGTCTTTTATATACTTCATTTATTTATTTGCTTTTTCTATTTTCATTTTTCCATTTCTACTTATTTATGCATTTATCCATTTATGTATTTTTGTTTTTCATTTGGTGGCCTTGATCTAAATACAGGTTGATAGTCTTTGTGTTCTTCAGTGACACTTCTACAAAATGATGATGATGAGAATGATGGTAACAGACCCGGTAAGAGCACTTTTACAATATAAGCCAATAATGGCAACAACAACAACAGTAGCTGCATAATATTAACAACAACAACAACGGTAGCAAACAACTATAAGTCTTACAGACTCCAACATGCTGAAGTCAATGTTCCATGACACAGTCGTCTCTGGTTCCCCATTTGTTCAGAATTACGTTTAGGCGCTCAAGAATATGAATGGCGATGAGGACGTTATAGGGTTCTCTCTACCACATTGTACTTGCAAACCACAAAGATGGACTTGAAGTTCGTCGGGGTCAAGGCAAGTCCACTTTCACAAAGAGAAAAATTGACAGGAAATGCAATCATCGAAAACTTAATGTGTTATAAAAAAGAAAAAAGAAAAAAGAAAAAAGTAAGAAAGAAAGCAAGGCATACAGGACAAAAAGACAGAAAGAAGGGAAAAGAAAGAAGAAAACCAAAGAAACCGGAAAAGAAAGGAATAAAGAAAAAAAAGGAAAAAAGAAAGAAAGGAGAATTTAAAGAAAGAGAGGAAGAAAGAAAAACAGACAGAAAACAAAAAAAAAAACAGAAAAAGAAAGAAAGAAAGAAAAAAAAAAGATTGAAAAGCAAGGACATATCACATTCGACAGTACTTTGATTGCGTTATTCTCATCTTCCAGTATAATATTTATGTGGTTGCAACACAGACCCTCACACTTACAAGAGCTACAATCACATTCAATAGCGGATTAGCCATTAAGCTCACTATAAGTACATGCTTAGTACACCTAGGCCAAAGGGGCAACCAGAAAATTGAGATCAGAGTGAACAGAAATAGAAATAAAAAATAGTGAATGAAAATTTATAAAAACAATTGACAACATTGGTGCAAATTGATCATAATGTTTTGTCTCTTGTTTACGTGCACCATAAGGCTGTTTCCCAAGTGTATCACAAGGAGCGCTACTCCATCGGTCAGTAAGATCATTAAAGTGATTTTAGTGATCACGTTCAATAGTCAAATGGCAAGATATCATCAGTCCGGACGGAAAATAAATTATAATAGATTTATTCTCCACTGTACAACTGCTCTTCACATTCTTTTCAGCTTCAACTAATCGTCAATGGAGATTCTCAAAGATTGCTTAGCAAATGAAAAAGTGTTGAAATCACTTCCAGACACTAGACAGGAAGCACATACAGTGGAAAGTGCACCAATTGTCAACTCAAGATTCTTCAAGATTCTGAAAGCGTTGGAGAATTTATCAGATGACCAGTTGAAGAAAGATAACAGACGAGAGACAAACAAATATTTTTTTTTATAAATGCGAGAAGTGGAATTTGTGTTCATGCTGAATTTTGGCGTGAAACTTTAGAACCGTTCATAGAGTAAGTCAACTTTTTCAAAGTGCAAATGTGATCTTATAAGCATGCACGGATTTATATTCATCACTGGCAGACCAGTTGCAAATATCAAGAGATGAATCTGAGCTATTTGAAGTACTTACATAGTGATGAAGAATACAAAGCAACTCAAACAGAGATGCATCAGAGATCATTCTCAACGTCAAAGACAGACTCCGTATCTCCACTTTTTATATAACTTTTGAAAAATTACAAACATAAATGAGGAGACGAGAGATGTACACTGGCAAAGCGGACGAATTCTCTTGACCGATAGCTAGCTGATCATGCCACCCAACAACTTGCTAATTCCCCAGTCGCACATTAACAATTGAAGCAGACACTGTGAGAAGTGTACATTTCGAAGATGTTATTTGATTCTGCGAAAGTGAAATGCTCCTCATGTCATAACTATAGGAACTTTGATACTTTTAATTCGTAGATATTAAAAGAGGCTGTATCACATTTTTTAGAACTTTATATAGCCCAAGCTTGCCCTAGTTTGTTAAGTATACTCTGCTATCACATAAATAATTTTCATGTCATTGCAACCTGCACTGTATATCTGGCCAGAGTAGTCGACAAGTAAAATGGATTGTGCCCGTGTATGAAAAGAAGGGGAGCACTAAGTATGATCACTGCTTGGGTCATCAGTGAGCCTTAATCCGTCTGTGATCACAGTGGTATACAGTAAGATATAATAGTACTAATAAGTCTCCTTCCCTTCGTCGGACAGCGGCACATGAATAGTTTATCGAGCTGTCTGATGCGATTATCAACATTGTGCTGCTTTATTATCCTCTATAGATCTTAATATTACCTTGACATTTTCTCCTCCGTTCATTCGGCTTAATACATTAGCAAGTGACATACCAAGCTTTACTAACTTAACTATCAAAGAAAATTTGATGGGATGACAGGGCTGTTATCGCGCTCATGCAGCGTGAGACTTTAAAAAAATATATCACTCAATCGCTCGATGGCTCATTCATTCACTAACTCCCTCTCTCACTCACTCACCTACTTATTCACCTATTCATTCACCTACTTACTGACTCATTCACACTCACCCACTCACTCACTCACTCTTTCATTCATTCACTCACTCACTCACTGTCTCGCTCACTCACTTGCTCGATGGCTCACTCACTGACTCATCACTCACTCACTCATTCACTCACTCACTCACTCATTCATACACTCACTCACTCATTCATTCACTCACTCACTCACTCACTCACTCTTTCATTCATTCACTCACTCACTCACTCACTGTCTCGCTCACTCACTTGCTCGATGGTTCACTCACTGACTCATCACTCACTCAGTCATTCACTCACTCACTCACTCGCTTGCTCAATCGCTCGCTTGGTTGCTTGCGCTTACTGACGCACTCACTTACTCTCACTCACTGACTCACTTACTTACTCACTCAGTCACTCACTTTTTCTCTCTCACTCATTCATTCATGCATTCACACTCACTCACTCATTATTTCTCTCTTTCCCTTCCTTCGTACCTTTCTCTCTCACTCACTCATTCACTCACTCACTCATTCACTCACTTCCTCAGTCACTCAGTCACTCGCCCAATCAGTCACTTTTTAACCACTCATTCAAATGGCGAATGAATTGTATGTTAAAGCTTCATCAAACCGTTATCATAGGTGATTTACACATAGTAACAAAGTCTATTGGATCCTCTGTATCTATCAATATGTCATGCATTTCTTCTCACTATGCAGCCTTTGGTTTGGTTAGGTTCTGTCTATTCTCTTCTCCCCTTCTTTCTCTTCAATACCGTCATCTTTTCATTATCGCCTCTCAATTTTTATTTGCTGTCCTCGTGTCTATAATTGTCTCCCACTGATTATCGCTGTTTGCCACGCATATTTAGAAGATTAACATGTTTACAAAACTTGTGCATGTTTACAATGCTCATGGAAGAAAGCACCCTATCGGCAAACTCCAAATATCTTTTCTATCTGTTTTCCTGACACAGCACTGGCAGATAAATTCATTTGAGGGCTAGGGAAATTCCATGTAACAAATCCTTGCAATTATCTATACTATAAATATGCAACAAAGCCAATAAAAAGCTTATGGACTCGAAAATTACTGAATGGATCCATCTGAAATTTGGCACCCAGAATTCTTGCATAAAGATCTATGTTTCTGCTTATATGATTCCGGAAAAAAAAAGCTTACTATATTTGACGTCATTCTAAAAATGCGATAAGCGTATACTGGGTGAAGGGCAGCTGGCAAGCATACGTTCAGCTTGATTTCAACCCAGTTCACCCATTGACTGGGAAACGCCGGTTTAAAAGAAAAAAAAAAACGCGATTGTAATCTTTTCATCCCCCTCCCTCCGCCTCCTTACTTTTACTATCTAACCTGTTTTTTGTTCTTTACTTTACATATACAGTGTTTAAAATTTAAGCATGATATTATTGTATTGTTACCCTTTTGCTTCTTTCACGCCTTCTGTTTTGTTCCGTTTACACGTCGCTCTTAATTTACATTTGCACGCAGCCCCTTCTGTTCCCTTCTTTCATAAGACAAGATCTGTAGCTATTTTTCTAAATATTTGTAATTTATCATCCAAAACAAAATTTTTGATTCAATAACCCCCGTTACTAGGGCGGGTTTTTGTACTAGTCTATATTATAAATCTGCAACAAAATCCCTAAACAGCTTATGGCCTCGAAAACTACTGACTGTATCCAAGAAATTTGGCACACAACATTTTTTTCATAAAGATCTGTGTTTCTACTTATATGAAGCCGAAAAAAAGCGTACTATGTTTGACGTTATCCTAAAAAGGCGGTAATATTGAATAGTAAACGTGCGAGAGTGTTTGATCCGAATTGTACGTTTGCTAGAATAACGCGTTCAAAACATCAAGCACGTTTTCTTTTAGCAACATTCAGTTTAATCATCCAAAAAACCAACATTGAGGTGCGCACGCTTTGTCATACACTTTAAGTCGCAGGGCAGTATCGGTTTGACCTTTGTTTAAAAAATCTTCCACGAAGGCCGTGGGTTCCTTCTAGTCTATACTATAAATATGCAACAAAACCTATAAAAGGCTTATTGACTCAGAAACTGCTGAAAGTATCCATATGAAATTTGGCACACAACAATCTTTGCATAAAGGTCTATGTTTCTACTGACATGAAGCTGAAAAAAGGCTTTCTATGTTTGACGTTATTCTAAAAAAGGTGATAATAATTGAATAGTAAACTCGCGAGTGTGTTTGATCCGAATTGTTCATTCGATAGAATGACACCAAACGCGTTTTCTATGAGTAATATTCAGTTTAATCATCCAACATACCGACATCGAGATGCACACGCTTGACAAACATTTTAACTAAGTCGCAGGGCAGTATCGGTTCGACCTATGTTCTAAAAAAATCTCCCACAAAGGCCGTGGGTTCTCTTCTAGTATAATGTAATTGACCAATATTACAAAATCTGAATTAATCGTGAGGTGTGAAATTATTGAATATCTCCAAAGTATCTCCGCAGAGCTGAATAATATAAACACTTGGCCTAATTTTATTTCGTTTTGTTAATTTTGTACGTAGCCTATCGATTCCTGTTTAAACAGACATGTAAACAATTTATCCTGGCGACAAAATATTAGGCAAAAATGCCCTTCTTCTGCAGAAGCAAACTCTGTTTTGAATAGCCCATAGGCTAGGGGAGATTTGTTTTGGAGCCAAATATTATGATAAAGCATACAATGTTCTATCTGCACGCCGACACATTTCCTATTAAACCGCGTAACTGTTCACACTGAACTTTTGGACAATGGCTCTCAGTACTTAGAATTCTTTCTCATATCATGGAATATTATGCACCGCTGGACGAGAAGAAGTATTGTCGTCTGTTTTAAGGAGAACTTGCGCAGGAAAGGCGCCCCATAGCAGCTTTGCTGGTTGCTATCACACATATCTGCAAAGAAGATCTAAATGCCTGAGAACTTGACCTCGGTAGGCGGGAAATCATAGCTTCTGAGCGCCCAAACTGGAGGCGGACGGTACAGCAGAATCCTTCCTATCCCGAGGAGTCACTTGTCATACAGACAACGGCAAAGACACAAAGACGGTTATGAGGCAAACCTGCACATAGCCCGACACCATACACTGAGCACTGAGCAACAAAAATAATGTGAATAAGGAGATTTAAGCATTTTAAAATAATGGCGTCGAGATATCACCAAACTACATTTCACATTCAACAAACTCGTGTGTGAAAGAAGCTTTTCTTTACTTTATAAATGTAACTACTAAAGCCATGCTAAAACTTCTGTAACTGATACAATATCATAAAAAAGCAATAACAATAATAATAATAACAACATCCTTTTGTAAAGGAAATTTTGAAAGACAGCAGCAGATTATTTGAAAATAATGTGCTCCAGTTACGGTAATGAAATTACCAGGCGTGCACTTTAGATACACTCTGTTCCATCTTGACTGACTATAAACTGGTAGAGTAACACATTTTAAACGCTGTCTTTTGAAAATGGTTTAATTTATTTCTATAGGATTTTGTGTGCTTTTTTTTTCTTTTACTGAAGGCAATGCTTTATTGCAGATCCTTACAGCAATTGTGATCAGAGACTATTTCCCTCTACAAATCGCATAATTTGCTTTTTACCCTCATTATTTCTGTCGTTCAGCTTATTGCAGAACTGTAAAACCGTCCATGAAATAGCATATCGGTCCAATTTCACTACTCTCTTGCTTGTTTTGATCCCACATAGCTTCTTCGGAGCACTTTAAAAATATTCTTCTACACGGTCAAAATCGCAGAGAGTGAACACAAAGTGAACAGTTCTCTTAGCAGATTTTGTGGATAGAGTTCTTCCTAAGCCTCCTATTTCTCCTTTTTTGGTTTCTGGCACTTTTCTCCTTTGTCCACGCAGCTCATTTAAAACATTTTCTACATTGCCAGAATCGAAGACAATGAGCACAGCCGGCCGCTCGCTCTCCTGGCAGATTTTGCAGGCCACATTCCAACTCTGACTTCCCGAGACATTTCCGAGCTATCGATCAGGACAGAAGAAATTAATCTGCAGCATGATTTCATTTGATCAGCATGTAGCAGGTCTAAATGCAGATAACTCCCACGTATGTATCATTGTAAGTGTGCCAGAGGGCTTGTTTTAAATGTTTGGAAGAAAATGAGATGGACAAAAGAATCGAGCCCTCACCTCCACCAGGAGGTTGAAAGACGTATATATAGAATATAACCCCCCTGCATTCTTTCTCTCAGCTCTATATGACTTATGATGCTATGGTTCTTTCGGTGGGTTATCTCAGCGCATTCTGTAATAAATATTCAAGATTCATCTGGAATAATCAGGGCTTCTTAGCACCTAGGTTATATGGCATAGCCATTGATAATTTAGATGCCAGCCTCGAACACTTTCGATCCTTGCTATTTCCATTGTGAGAGACAAAAACAGAGAAAAAAAATCTGAATGCAGTCATTACACCTGAAATCAAAAGAAACTATTCCCTCAAAAGTTACTGAAGAACTAAATAATACCCAAATGATAAAAAAAAATATATTTAAAAACAGGAGAAAAAAGAATAAATGTAGACACAATCCAGAATAATTGTAAATGTCATAGAAAACGCTCCTTATCTAGACGAATTTTATTCTGGATTATATTTCTTTACTACCATGTCGCATTATCAATGCCGCCATTAAATAATGAAAACACATTTATAGGATATCTGCTCATTGTTTCTCCTCTAAATCTAAGAGGCTCCAATGAGATTTCAGCAATCAACCTGACAGGAAAGGGCTTGCGACATAAACAATTCCTTGGGAATCTACAGGCTGGGCTGGGTTAAAAGATTACTACAGGTTCTGTTACACAAGCAGCCATCACAGAAGTGGGTTTGATCTGCCAGGAACGCACAGATAACAGCTGGCACCATTTGGCAACAGCGCCAGGCACGTCGATCTACGAAAGCCAAAGTGTCTCAACAGCCGATCTCGTTCTTTTGAGAAAATTGAAAGCGAACCCTTGAAAGCCAAACTGTCGTAAGTGCCAAATTCACGAAAAATGAACTAAGACAATGCCAGTATTCAGAATCAGGTTGATGTTCTTAGAAAAGTGTTTCAACTTGATAAAATTGCCAGTTTCTCAAAATGAGAATAGCGCTACCTAAAGCAGTTTAGCCTTCAACGATCTCTATACACTCTTTACCTGGGAAGGTTTCGGTTTAGCCAGACTCCAGCCCTAGCCTAACTAGATCGAGCAAAATATTGTGGCATTTTTTGTCCTCTATCCACTTTCCAATGTAAACAACCACTGTCAAAAATGGGCAACATGTCCGAGAGATGATGAAAGGTTGTTGTGAGAGCAACATCTGCTAAAAGTTTTAGCCTTTTTATTTTCTAACCATCCATGATTGTCATATTTTATCTATTTTTTTATTATTTATTTGATTATTTATTTCTTTCCTATTTATTTATCTATTACTACTGTTATTTCAAAAAAGGTAAACATCCTTTAAAGAAACCCTTAATTAACTGATTGATTTTGATGAGTTAAGTGCTGCAGATGGAATGGCCTTAAGAAATTAAGGATGTTGCGTAATCACAAATAAATCTAATTACCTCTCATTACCAGCCAGCGCACGAACTCGGGATAATTGTGGTGGAGTATAAAACATGAACAAAAATAAGTTACTGAAAACTTGAGATAAATGTTCCAGTTAGCAATTCCTTGTGAGCTATCTCTTTACAATGGAATCTCTGTTGATATCATTGCGCTGTCAGCAATCAAAATAATAGCAAATGCCTTACTCCTCACTCAGAGACTTGCTTGAGGATGTTCAGTTATGTACGTTACATGATGCAAAAAATACACACACATACATAATAATGATTTTTTTTAAATAATGAAAACATTAGGGTTTTTTTTTTTTACACTGTTAAATGATTAGTTTGTATTTTATTAAATGATTAGTTTGTATTTTTACCACTTTTCAACAATCTTTTCTGTGCATTTGGTTGCATCTCAGCTTATTGCTCTCTGCGTATACGGTGTGTGTGTGTGTGTATGTGTCTGTGTGTGTGTGTGTGTGTGAATGAGTGTGTGTGTGTGCATTTGGGGGTGGAAGCAGTGTGCGCTTTAGCAAAATTAGGGACAATTACTACCTTAATTTAATGAACAACATGGATTTTGGCTCTTTTCGATTTTTAATTAGGATCCAGACACACTTAATAAGGGGCATTGATCTGGCAGTGTGGTGGGGATTCGCGACAACACTAGCATTGCCTCGGGTGATGATCTATAGAACATTTCACATTCCCTACCACAGGTGCTGAGAAGACAACTCGTCAATGGCACGGATGAGGAGACAAAACACACACTGACAAACAACCATGTCTAATCCTGGTCAAAAGGGGTAAAAGTCAGACCTAAGACAGTCTGTTATCAAAGTTATTGATGGCTGCAGCCTTTTACCACTTAGCACCTCAAATTGGCCGATTATGGAAGTGGCCGTCTTCGCTTCTCATACACTTTAGGTGTCAACATTTGAAGCTCATTCCATCTACTTGTCACTATGGCCATTTTCATATCCACCACACGGCTTGTATATCTAATGAAGAATGTTGGACCTAAAAGATCGTGTTTAAAAGACGACGGAGATAATAGTGCTCCGTGCTGATGAAAGTAATAATATATATATGCCTGTTATCTAGAACATTTTTTGGTTAATTATCTGTTGGTTAATTTAGTCACAAAGTAAAGTAGTTCCTTTGTGTGTGTGTGCGGGGGGGGGGTGCTTATTTTGATCATATAAATAAACGGTTTATTTTTTTATTATTTGTTTATACTGATGATTTAAATTAATTTCATTGTTGGTATTTTTTGTCTTGAAATTCAAGACAGATAAGAAAACTTTCATTCCGTTTCTCCTATGATGAACCAAGAGGCTTCGAAAATTTTGCTAATACCATCACTTTATTCAACATTGCCGAGTTCTAGAGATTCATGACTGTTTCTTGTAGTGTAGTTCTTAGCTGCCGGTTGACAGTTCGTCTTAAATTTGAGAATTTTCAAAAAATAAAATAATACTGCTAATAGTGATAATTATGAAAAGACCCGTGGTTTGCAGTGCGCCATATCTGTCTCATAATTTCTGGGATAAAGCTCTCATCTCAGAGTTTTGTTACTTTAGTTTTTGTTATTTTTGTTGTTGCTGGTGTTGTTTCTTCACTCAAAACTTTTGCTCCTCATTTACCCTTGAAATGTTGATACTTTTGATTGCCCCTGCTGATGATGTATCAGTGGTGACGAGGGCATTCAAATATATTGCTTGACAGAAATCTTAGAAACCTCCTGCCCTTATGATAAGTTGACTTAAAATTACAGTAGCCTTGGAGAGTATCGCTATATTAGCAGGAACTGCCAAGTAATATCTGAATAACAAAAGATCTCTCAAGATTGAGAGAATGAAATGAATCAGTGGTGATTGTGGTCCTTCCTGTTGATATACATAGCACTGGCAAAGGTGTTAAAAACCCGCCGAAGGTGGCACTTAAATTTCTGTGACTAGTGATAGTCATAGAGATACACAGGGAGCAATGACGGTATAGCGTTCTTGGTTGTGAATAACGCTGGTGATGAGATAATATGATAAAAATAAACTGGGCACAGATGTTCATAGTACATGTTTTAAGGCATGCCTGATGTGTTTTGAGTCATCAGGCTTTCCTCTTATCACGATCTGTCCTGCTTTTACACAGTGTTCGAAGCCCTTGATGAAAAAAAAAAAAAAAAGGATTTCCTTTTGGTTTTTCTTTAGATTTTTTTAAATTCGGCGGATGGCGAACGCACACGCAATGTTTATTTGTGTTATTTACAAGTAGCGGTGTATCTGAAATGTCATTTAATTTCACGCTATCAGACTCCCCTCCCCTCGCCGCTCCCTCTCCCCTTCCAATCCCATCTATCCACCCAACCAAATTATGGAGCCGCCTTACCGAGATAGAGAGGTGTGGCCCAGTTAACTAAAAAGAAAAGTATTTTTCAATATGTTACCTCCATTATTTTATGTGCTGCTGCTGCTAATAGTGCTGTGGCTGATGTCGATGTTTTTGTTGTCGATGTTTTGCTGTTGAGTCTAGTTATTATTTTGGTGTTATATCGGAGTATGAAATTGCTGTTGATGGTGTTTTTGCCGTTTCCTAATGAATTATGCTTAAATTGATCGTAAACCCAGAAGCTTACAAGTTTTACTCATACCAGACTGTTACTATGATTACTATCAATTATAAAAATGATGTGACGATGACGACGATCATGACGTTAAAACGGACTGAAAATCTGGTGTTCCATCAGTTCAGTCAATGTTCAACTAATCATATATCCAGGTGTATAATTAGATTAGTTTAATGTATTTAGATTTAATCTGTGAACTGTTGGCGGTCTAAGGCTTGAAATTCAAGACATTTATATAAAACAATGATGATGATGATGATGATGATGATGATCATGATGATGATGATTTTATAAAAAAACAATTCTTAAATCTAAGACGACTACTCAAACACACTTAAAAAAAGCAAAGCAACTGTGTGTTGATCAAATTAGTCAAATTTTCAAACTTAATCAGCTCTTCGTCACGACAATATAGAGAACATATACAATGTAAATACGGTATTGCTGTACACGAAAAAAAATGTTAATTAAATGATTAGCCTATTGTATAGGAGAAGGTTTATGATGATGATGATGATGATAACAAAATTCATAACACAGCCTCATATAGTTGGGAGACAATCCATGAGACCGGTCCTATAGGCCCTGGTAACCTCATAACACTCCCCCCTCTCCCCCTTTCGCTTTCCCCTTCCCCCCCCCCCCCCCCCATCCACTTACCGCCCTAACCAACCGGGTGCACTGCTCGCGGAAACCACCATGTTACATGTATCAATAATAATTATTATAATTATTAGATACTTCATTGTTACCATGATCCATTTCTGCCATCTATGTGAACTCGACGTGGCTAGAGGAGGATATAAAAGACAACAACTGTACTCCCTGAAGAAGAACCAACTAAATTCGAAAATTTGGAAATTTAAATTTTTGAAAATTATGTTTTAATTATTTTTTTTATATATATTTTATCTTTGTTATTTTTAATTTTTAAATTTTTAAATTATTTATTTATTTATTTACTTTCCTTTTTTTTTCATTTTCCATTTCCATTTATTTATGCATTTGTCCACTTATGTCTATTATTTTCATTTATTAAATACCCCAATACCGCTTGACGATCTTTGTGTGTTTTTTAAAAATGATGGTGGCGATGATAATGGTGACGATGATGACGAATCTCTATTGCCCTGAAGAAAAACCAAGAAGGTTCGAAAATTTGGCAGAGTGATATTAACGTGTTCAGTTGTCTACCAAACTGAGTTCTACATTACTTCTTGAGATGTATCTGATTGCCGGTAGACAGTCGTCATATATTTTAAGACATTTCTATAAAATGATGACTGAAGACAATGATGGTGATGATGATAATACCCTGATGAAGAACCGGAAGGGTTCCAGTATTTGACAGTACCATTTCTTTAATCAATTTTTAACATATCGAGTTATCGTCGTTTATTCCTTAGAGTGAATAGGTTGCCGGTAGACAGTCTGTCTTAAATTTTAAGACATATTTATAAAATGGTGGTGATGATGCAACGATAATGTTATATTATTCCGAGTATCTTTAATAACATGATTATCATTATTTTGTTCTGCTATCATTGTTTTTGAGATCTGGCCCTATTGTAGATGGTTTTTTTCTTCTTCCCTTCTTGTTCTGTCTGTCTAACTGAGGGACGCACTAATATGAATATGCTGGTCCCTGTGAGTGATTAGCTTTGAGCTCTTTCAATTTGAAACAGAAAAATTCGCCACACTGGATTCTCTATTTGTCTGTCTATTTGTCTGTCTATTTGGCTGTCTATTTGGCTGTCTTCCTATCTGTTTATCTGTCTGTTTGTCTGTCTGTATATCTGTCTTTCTATCCATGTCTGTCTGTGTCTGTCTATTTAGCTGTGTAGCACTTCTCTAACTCTCTATCCTGCATTTCTTGCCTTTTTCCTCCTCCCGATATTCATCCTAAATATCACAATAAATGCCACTTGGTTGCTCTCTTTTTCGAAAGATGAAACAGCTGAAATTGCCTTGTTGCTATAGTTGCTGCTGCTGTTGTTGTCGTTAAATTGGAAAAGAGAAGAGGGTATTCATATATTTTTGCTAGAAAAGCTATAATTTATCTTAAAAGATATCTTGAAAATTCTCGGCCATAATTTGTTATACTAACGCTTGAGTATCATTGAAAATACTGATATAAGAACAGGATGTGTCTATCTCTGAATCTCTGTATGTTTCACATCATTTGGAGGCTTAAGACAAGTAAAACAGTTTTTTCTTCTTGTCGTTGTTTTCGTTCATAAAAATGAAAAGAATGTTTTGTGTTATCTGTGGGATCTTATGCATTTCAGATGTAAAATGATCTTGATCTTTTCCGTCTGACTTCAATAAGATGAAAGATTGATCAAATGCATAAATAAATTAGATGAACGTTGAGAAACTGCGAGAGAAACGTCTGGTGAAAAACAAGGAGGAAGAAGGCGGTAGACAGAGGGATAGTGTCAACAAAAATAAGAGAGGGTGAGGGGAAAATTATGGTAGAGCGAGGCAGAAAGCGAGAGAGGGAGAAGAGAGAAAGAGAGAGAGAGAGAAAGAGAGGGGGGGGGGGACGAGAGAGAGCGAGAAGGAAAGGCAAGGTGAAATGATTGCAGGAGAAGCAAAAGAGACAAGACATGCAGGAAAGACGGCCAGAAAAGAGGCATATTGCTAAACAGACAGGCAAACAGACAGGCAAAGACCTCAATGTCACTTTTAAACAGTTCACAGCAAATCACTCACAGATTCCAATATATGCACATGTGCACGTCCCTCACTTAGACGAATAGACAGACAGACAGGGAGAAAGACATTCAAACTGACAGATAGTCAGACAGGCATAGGAATAAAGAAGATGGACACAACACAGTGAAAAAAAGAGGCAGACACATTTAACACAAAGTTAGTTATATTACTATGAAAGCGCATTTCCCATGCTAGTCTGACCATCACTTAAGCAGCAGGGACATGCTGCACAAACGATGCCAGACATAGCAGTAATCATAAGATGTTGTGGGCGTCGATGAAGGAGAACAATTTACCAGAAACTATTTCAAGCAGCCTACCTACTTGATGTTGGTAATATTGCGAAGCTGTTAAGCTAGGATCAAATATATAATTATATAATATATAAAACTTGGGGTAGAGATGGCTGAAGGTACGTACAGACAGATAAAGAAAAACAGGCTCAGGAGGTAACAGATACTAAGGCAATCAAACAGCAGTAAGGCAGATGCACACACACAAGCGTGGTGAAACAGGCAGATAGGCAGGTACAGATAGACAGGCAGGCACGTAAGCGTCACGTTACGTTCTATATACGTCTTTCAACCTCCTGGTGGAGGTTTTCTCGACGGCTCTTTGTTAAAAAAAAAAAATAAAATAAAAATAAAAAAATTCCAGTCTTAAAAAATCCTGTCTTCATTTTTGACAAAAAAAAAAAGAAAAGAAAAGAGAAAAAAAAGAGAAAGAAAAGAAAAGAA
>JBCEWB010674677.1:0-15957 GCA_039654565.1 Peronia peronii | reverse complement strand
TATTTTAGTCATTTGTGGTCGTTGACGAAATAACCATATGCAGCAGGTTGAAAGGCGCAACACTGTTGAAGTTTTATTACGCATTTTGTGGGTCAATCCTTTGAAGTTAATTGTGCATAGTTTGGGTTAATCTATCATTTTCTACTTTGAGGGACAAAAAGATAAATATGCATGGCTAACCTTCTTTGTTCTGTACTATGGCACGGAGATCCCCTGTTATTAATGCTAGGCAAACGATCACTTCTGATTTTTCATTCTACGTTCTGCAAACTTCACAGTCGTTCGCCCAAATCATTAGACAGACCGGTACCTCGATATTACAGTATCCGGAGGTCCGATGTGCACGTTGTGCACCTAAAAGAACCATGGCAATCAGATAAAGAGTAAACGGAGAGACGTCGCTGTCCAGGGTAAATTTCCCAATTCCAAATTTCTACCCATAAAAAATTCCGCTCATCAAAACTGGACAGGCACTTTTTAAAGCCGAGATAATCATACTTTCTTAGGAGTGAAAGGTTACATAATAGTAATGAGATAATCATAGTAAAGCCACTTGTGGGGCAGAAAAAAGGAACAGAAGACCAGTGCAGTTCAATACTGTGATATGTGAGGGGGAAAAGGGACGGTGACACCATCAGCCTTTGGGGGGGGGGGAGGGGGGGGGGAAGAGAGAGAGAGAGAGAAGGGAGGCGGGAGAAGAGAGGGGAAAGGGATGGGGGTGAAAGAGGAGCGTATCGACAACAGCGTGAAGTACACAAAATACCCAGATAATGATGAAGGAAATGATATATCACACATAAGTCGGGGGGCGCAGTGGCTCTATGGTTTGGCGTCTGCTCATGCAGAAAACAGGCCGGGATCGACTCGCGGGTCCTGCATCGGGGGATGGAAGAACACCAAGATCGAAAACCTGCATTTTTTCAGTGACCCAACGTTCCATTGGCTTCCTGTAGGTAGGGAAGCCCGACGTCTTGCCTTCTCGAATAAGGACGAACATATTTCGGAGGTCCCATGTGTACACTATGCACATTAAAGAACCTTTGGCAGTTCAAAGTCAATGAAAGGCTGCGGGCCGCTGTCCAGGCAAATTTCCAGATTTCAAATTTCTACCCATAAAAATTCTCATCAAAATCAGGCAGCTACTTAAAGCCGAGATAATCCTACTATCTCAGGATTGAAAGGCTTTAAAAAAAAAAAAAAAAATCATACAAATCACTCATTCACCGTCTCACCAGCCGTTGCCTCCATTGAACTAGACACACAATGCTTCTTCCTTCAAAATTTCTTGTTTCGAAATAATAATAAAATCTTGTAAATCTATCATTCAACATACGGCGAATAAAACGCAGTTGCTCTACAGGATGAAGCGATGCAATGGGTTATTTGACTGGATGGAGAAATTGAAGAAAAAGCCGTTTTTATCAAGTTAAGAATAACATGTTTGCTGTTTGTCTATGTTGAGGATATAATATTATGCCAAACAAGGTAAGATACGTTTACACGTCAAGAAAAAGAGAGGAAAGTGAGCGAGGCAGATGACGGGTGCAAGGAGAGAGAGAGAGAGAGAGAGAGAAGAGATGTCACCTCTGGAACGCCGAGGATGGCATTCCAAAAATAACTATGTAGGATAATGCTGAACTACATGTACTATACTGAAGCTCTAGGGCAAAACGTCTTCTTCAGGATGGGTTATTGTTTCCTCATCCTGTCAAGCATAACTTTCCACATAATAGCTACCAAAACACAGTCTATTAGACCACTTTGTTTCTGTATTTAAAAAAATGTGTTTTGTCCACTTATTCCTCGAGGAAAGATCGCAACATGCAAATCTTCGATTGTCTCGAAAATGCGTATTTGTGAAAAAGCGTTTTGTTTAAGTGAGGTGGTATAGTATGTGTCCATCATGGGCACAACACACGTATAGGCGTTTTATGAGAGTACTTCAGTAAAGTTTAAAATAACTGACTGTATAGGATAATGCTGAATTACTATAGTATGTGTTGACCATGAGCGCAACAGGCAAGTAAAGGCTTCTGACAAAGTTCTTGAGTACAGTCTAGAAGAACAACCGACTGTGTAGGATAATGCTCAACTACTACAGTAGGTGTCCACCTTGGGCACAAACACACAAGTGTGGGCGCTTTGTCGTTTAGAATAACTGGCTGTGTAGGTTAATGCTGATCAACAGACATGACACACGAGTAATTGCAGGGTAGCCGAGTACGAAACAGCTGTTCCTCATAGTATCGTATCATCAACACGACATAAGTCTGTCTGCGTATCGTCGACCCGTTGGGAGACCCGCAGTGCTCAAATTACTATCTCCATGAGCGCGTATGTAAGGGCCCATGCTGAGAATCACTCACTGTGGTCGCTTCCAATTTGGTCACTATGACACTGGGGCAACAAATTGTTAACATACCTTGACAAAAACGACTCTGCCATGAATGATGAAAACTCATATTTCGAGAAAGTTGTAAATTTAATTTTTCTGTCTCTTTTAATGCATAGTGAACTAGCATGCAGTTTATAGCGAATGATGTGATCAGTGCAATATTATAGGCTTTTGTCAGTATTGTGGAAAGTTGTATTTCAATGGGAGATCGTTGTGTCCAGCCCTATTACTCCCCTTTGTCGACACGAAAGACGCTGAACAAGCATAGCAAAACATAGGAAAAAAATCACTTTGACCCCATTAAGTTTGAATCATACGCCATGAAAAATCCAAAACAACAAAAAAAATGGTACAAAGAGAATGTTTTCTTCTTTTCATTTTTTTTTCTCCTTGCGTGGCGGTCTTTCGAATATATGAAGTAAAGAGATTTTTTTCCTCATTACAACCTTGCTCAACACCTCTTTTGTCTGGCAAAGAGACGTAAAGGGGCTGAGCACAACTATCTCCAATGGGAGATCGTTTCGCAGATTATCTGCCCCTCCCAAAAGAGGGACTCGTGTAAGGGGAGGTTATTTTGACCAGCCGAATTACTTTGCTTTCCCAGCCAAAGAGGTCTATAGCAAACATTGTAAAGAGAAAAAAAAATCCCTTTATACCTTGTCATTCGATAATCGAAAGAGTGATCACCAAAAAATTTGATAAAATTAAAACAATATGATGAAAACATTCTCTTTACATCATACTTTTTTTAAAAATTTTTCATGGTGTATGTCTCAAGTAAAAAAACGGAGAAGTGATTTTTTTTCCCTCTTTACACTGCTTGTCCAGTCCCTCTTGTGTCTGGTAAAGGGAAGTTATAGGGCTGAGCACAACGATCTCCCATTAGTGGAGAAAAAGTTAACTCTCTACGACCTGGAACAGCTTTAAAACAGGATGTCAGTAGTGTCTCAAGACTTCCGTGACGAGATCATTTGTGCTGACTGACAGTTGGTCTGTAATGGACGTGTTCTGAAATAGTTTTCGATATAAAATATCCCGCATGTTCCGTTTTCAATCTGTGAAGCCTTTTTCTAAATTTACTTTTTTATTGTTATGTTTTGCAGTTTTTCAATTCTAAGGAAGTAGGATTTTGTCGGCTTCGCGTGCGTATCCTACTTGGATGTGTAGCAGCTTGATATTTGGATATTTCGCCCGGACAAACCGAGACCATCTGATTTTTAAAATAAAATAAAAAAAGAAAAAATGTATAACGTACCCACATGGCCTCCGATATATTATATATTCATGGTTATCCGAAAAGGCTAGATCCAAGCTTCTCTAACCAAGATGTCAAGAGGAGAGGGCGCTGAATCGCTGGAGGAAAAAAAAAAGCAGTTGGATTCGAACAGGCGACGTTCTCACCGAGCAGTCCTCTAATTCTTCAGTCATTTGTTCAAATATATACGTTGAACTGTACAGGACTGAACTGTGACGAAAAAGACGTTTTTGTCAAAGGATATTAGACTGTGATGATGTGTTGTCTCTGGGCCTTGTCCCACCCCCTCTCCACCCCATTTTTCCATGGTCCAGAAATAGCCAACAGGAGAGAACACTGTCCAAACATAGACTTTGGTCAACAGTACGCCAATATCAATCTTCAGGCGAAAAGTCAATGGATATGTTCTGAATCTCGCACTGCTCACGTGGTGGTAATCAACGCTCCGTTCGTTTGGACATTGAGTTGTGACGAAAAAGAGATGCCTGATTCCATTGTGAACAACTGCCTGTTACTACACAGAGATCGTTGCTGTTTAAGTTGTATTATCTGTATACAAAAAAGAAAGACAAACTCGGCCAGAAAGAAGGTGGGATAACTAACTTTCCATGTATTTTTTTTTTTAAAAGGTCTGAAATACAATACATTTCGGGTTGGGGGGGGGGGGGAGACCTTTATTCTATCAAATTTGAAGAACGGAAGCAGCAAGCCAAACAGTCTAGCTAAAATTCGAATTATTACGAATTTGATTTTCACCAGGCTTTCTGATTCAGAACTTTGAATGTTCGTTTATTCCAAACTGGATTTGACAGCACATGGCAGTGGTCGATATCAAAGAGTTCTTAACGATTATGAACAATTGTTTGTTTGTTTAACGGCATGTCAGCATGATCATGGCTATATTGTGCCAAATACGGTAAGATACGTTTACACATCAAGAAGAAGAGAGAAAAGAGAGCGGGACAGAAGACAGGAGCAAAGAGAGAGAGAGAAGAGATGTCACCCCTGGAACGTCGAGGATGGCATTCTATGGGAGTCGGTATACCATGAGAGTCATCCCACCGATGGTGGGCTTTCACCGCCTGCAGGTGGGAGCAAAGAACCAACTGATTTACCCTCCCCCCCTCCCCCCCGAGGTGATTATGAACAATAGTCAGCGGTGCCTGTAACATCAACTGCTGCCCAAAGATTAGAGAGAAGGGAATTAACAATAAATTCGTGGTAGTGTGTCAAAGACGGACTAGATCGGCATTAGGGATGGCAAATCACGCTCACAGTGCAGCAATCGCTAAGAGAACTAAATCTAGATCTTGTATGTGGCGCAGGTCAGAGGCAGAAAACGGTTTCAAACAGGTAGGGAGGCCAACCAATGTAATATAACAACCATGGAGATGCTGTTCAATGTCTTAAGTTAAAATAGCAGTCCTGTTGATTACTGAATACATTATACTGATATGTGTCCGTGTGTGTGTGAGAGAGAGAGAGAGAAAGAGAAAGAAAGAATGAATGAGAAAGACAAGAGACATAATTCTGAAAGTACACAATTTCATTTAGTAACGGTACTGGGTCTAGGGATCAAGGTAAAACTAAAAAAAAAAACAAACAGACGGCTTATATTTAACATAATTTACCTGTTTCTCCATGTATGAGGCCGCGACACTGATAATAGCGCTCCAGCTACATCGTCTTTCAGGATGGGACATGACGCTAGTACTAGTGGGTGTCTCCTCTCAACGTCAGAACGGACACAGTTTGTTGACTTGGAGTTATATCATGGAGTCCAGGCATCACTAACATTGTCCCCAGTGAGCACCAAACACAACTTACACAGATCTAAATTCACCGAGTCTTTATTTTTGAGTGTTATTGACTCATTCAATGAACGACTCAGATCGGCTTAAGCCTGATCCAAGTATGAGATCCCCAGTGAATTTAGTGTCTAAACTGGATGATTTCACCAACTAATATCACTGGAAAATAACCACTACTTAATAAAAAAGAAGGGGTCAAAATGTGTTGGTGCATTATAAATATTTAAAGTAGTCTACGACCATGAATTTGGTTAACTTCACTATTGTCTAGTTAGTGATACAGTGAAGCTCTGACTTAACAAAGCAGTCGGTAGTTGAAAGGGAGGTGCAATTCGACAAGCCATAAACACAAAGTAAATCAATCATGTCGGTTATACAGCCAAAACTGCGACAGAATGTATAGAAATGCAGCGTACTACCAGTTCTTCTGGGAGACTGGACAAATCGCGATCATTCATACTACTGCAACACTGTCTTCGTTCACTCGTCTTTAAACAAGCAAGCAATGAATGCGCTTTTAAAATGAATTTACGTGCCCCCCCCCCCCCTCCCATTTGCTGAGAACTGGAATATACATGGAATAAAGTATTTGATGCACAAAAAATAAGCGTCAAACATAATATAAAACTGAGCACAAATACATACAAGCCAATTTATTTCTGTACAATAACCAATATTTCAGTTTTTGCTAAGGCAAACTGTCGATTTCTGTTCTCCCCTGGGTTTTATTTTTGATCGTTTTCCAAAGTTTTAATATTCTGTTCACCGCAGACTAAAGATGAAGTTATTTGTAACACATGCAATTTCATCTCCTGCACTATCCACAGCCATAACATTATTAACATGTTCGCGTCCTTTTTCAGTCAGATTTCGGCTCATCTACTTCTAAGAGGACTCGTTTTTTTATTTCTCTGGCAAAGCTACATGGTTACTAACCGTTCAAAAATAAATGCACAAATAAACAAAAAAAGAAATAAGTATATACACCAAATATATAAACAAAGCAATAAGTAAATAGAACGCAAGGTAAAGTTTATATACAATTAAACATAACAGCCCCATAACTTTTCATTCAAACTGATTTTTGTTTTTTAAATTGGTAGCTTTAATTGTAAAATATAAGTAGAATATTCATCATAACACAGAAGTCAATTTGAAACGCGGTATTTAAATTACACTCAATGCTATACTACAGTACTATCAACGCATATATATATAATAAACATGCACATGTAGTTAAAGGCTCAGTCAGTCACAGTGGCAGTGGCTCGGGCAAGTTCTGACTCGCACGGCAAATGATAGACTGTAGTTATACCCGTAGCCTACGATCGTGCGTGGTCTGAAAGCACACGACACAGCTGATGCTGAGCAGGGTATGGGTCGGTGGGAAATGTGTTGCAATTTTGTGCCTGACCACAGCCGATGACCAATCATACCGTGCCCGTGTGTAGCCCCTGTGTACTACGATTCGCCGATTTTCCCGCCAAAATCCCCGTTTATCACTTTCAGGCAAAGCAAACAGCGTTACCGCCCTTGGCGGCATTACGCCATATCTTGTAATGGCCAGTTTTCAATAACCTCTACAGACAAACGAGATTTCAGCTGGTTGGTACAGAAAAGGAACAGGTTGTGTTCTATTTGATGGGGGCATGGATGGACCCCAGGCGCTAAGGGATAATTAATCTAAAATGTTGGCTCTCATAGAGTCTCAACAGACGGGCAGATTTATGATCCATTAATCACTTATTTTAAAACTACCATTCAGTGTACAGCCATCACGAGCATGATCTAAATATTTTTTACTATGCTGCTACACTTCGTTCTATATACGTCTTCTAACCACCTGAAGGCGTTATCTCGACTAAACTTCCAATGATTAGCATAAAAATTAGGTCAGACAACCTATTTCTGCCAAACTGCTCAAAACATTCTGCGATTATCAAATGACAAAATCGACTGTAGGCCCGTTCCCTAACCTGCCAGATTTCAAAACGTTTATAAAAAATAATAACAAACAAACCCGCACCAACACATATACACAACTGCAATTGCTTGCGATTCCTATTGATACAAATTTGATAGACAGATGGTCATTCCTAATAATGTTGCCGATTGATGCAAAATGCTTAAACGAAAACACGAATTTCTAAATTAAAACAACAACAACAAAAAAAAGCCAGAGGGTCATCAGATGTCGGTTGTTCTGCAGATTCACTGATGCAGTAAATTTAAATGTGTAATTCTCCAATGATACAGTTCAGGCACGATCTTTCAAAATAACGCTCGGATTTCCTTGCTCATGATTTTAAGTGTTCTTTTAAATGCCGAATCGCACACACAACACTGAGAATCTTTTCAGTTTGTCAAATCAATCACTGAAGAACTCTCATAATTTAAGTCGAGAATGTGCAATTTCTATTTACAATAAGATTTAAATCAGTCTATCATACTATCATTATACGGAGTAGTCGAAGAGTTTTGTACAAAAATATGAAGAGGGTGCGCAGCAGCACTGACCAGGATGCGTTACAAGATTTAAAACAGAAATGCAGAACAAAATGAAAACTCGTATTCAAAGATAAATCTGCAGTCGCGCCCCGCAAAATCTAAGCATAATGTTGATAGAATTAATATGCACATCAGGCTGCCTAGTTTTCGATACGAAGTCATTCGTTGAAGCTGCTTTTTCAACTCCCAAACGCGTGAAATCGACAGCCTCCGTTAAAATTATTGAACATTTAATCGTTCTGCATTGACATTATATTGTTGAGACTTTATTATACTGTCAAACTACCAAAAAATGTCCACTTTACAGACTAGACCCGTAAAACAAAATCCATCACATTTGACCTAAAACTGAGATAAATATGGAGGCAACCCTGTTGATATCTCGTGACCAAATACTAATCCCTAAAACTGCGGGCGTACAGTTGAAATGGATATGAAAACAACATCGTAATCTGAACGGAGTTCGCGAACACAAACGGCTGCTTCAAAAATGGAGCATTGAAACCTGACCCTCTGTGCATAATACCTTCATACCAACAAAGTACCCCAAACGTGACAGGCGGGAAATAAAATTTCGACCCTCCACCTGCCTTTCCCCTTTGGTTTCTGTAAAACATCTGGGGATGAATTAATTTGGAAAGACATTACAGTTGCAGAGACGGGCGATCTTCGTGGTTTCGTTTGTTCCACTTTGCAGGTTCATTTCTCCCCACACCCAAAAAACATCCAAAACTTACCGAACGTAAATCTGAGATTTCACGACGTCGAGCGACGTGGCACTGTGGT
Source organism: Peronia peronii (assembly GCA_039654565.1). Lineage (NCBI taxonomy): Eukaryota > Metazoa > Mollusca > Gastropoda > Systellommatophora > Onchidiidae > Peronia > Peronia peronii. The sequence goes on along the minus strand of JBCEWB010674677.1, from coordinate 7,202 downwards.
TGCACATTCATGCTCGAACCTATACAAAATAATGTGTCAAAATAACCAAATTTGCGCGTTTCACAGGACTGAGACATCTCACCGTTCACCATTTTCTGCGGCGGCAATACGGAAGCCTTCAATTTTTAGACTGATCCGTCTGAAAATAGTAAATAACAGCGACACCATGCTCTATAACATTGTTAACAAGAGGCTGCTAAGCACATGTTAATTACCAGTCAATTCACTGTCATCTCCGGGATAAGTAACTTAATTGTAGCGTGCCCGCTGAAGATGGACCTTCTACTTTGACTACTTTGAGGTGAAGACGTCACAAGCACTGATGCTCGGGATTATTACTAGGTAGTCTCCGTCACAAAGCTCCGGGAGATCAGGAGGTGGTAGGGCTGGGAAATCTGACTATATGGGCGGAGAGGCCTGGATTTAAGACCCACTGCCAACTGTCCTTGACGCCTTCAGTGCAGATGTAAAAGGTTAATACCAAAGGTAGTAGAAGAAAGCCTGTCGAAAGTGAAGTCATTTGTTACAGGTACCCAAAGGGTGGCCAGGGTGGGCGTCTCTCTTCACGCCAGAAGGACGGAGTCTTTGACATTGCTAGCGGACGCTAATTTCTGATCAAGCCACACCTCTTCCGACTGAATGAAAACTACAAGATGACCTATTTGAATGACTAAATCAGCTGCCCCAAGTATGTGGCATCGAGGAAGAGAAATACGAGGAAATGAGACAAAGTTAATGAGCTGGATACAATGGAAGTGAGAGTGAAGAGAAAGAAGGAACGGAAAGAAAGAAAGAGAGAGACTGCATGTATGTGTGTGTGAGACTGATATAGAAAGGAAGAGAAAGAGAGAAGGAAAGAGTGAGAGTAAGGAAGAGAGAAATAGGGAATGGGGAAGGGAGAAGGGGAGAGGAGGGACAGTGTATTGCCAAAAATCTGACAAAGCGCCATTTTGACCGTCGGCCAGATTACTACATTTCATGCATCATGTTGTCAGGTACGGATATACCAACTTAACCGATAAACTAGACTGCCTGGACTTTAACGGTGTTAGAACTGGTGGTTGAAGTTTCGAATGACAAATAACGACGACCGAATGACGGTTAAAGAACTAAGGCGATCAATAGTATATTTGCGCATATACAGATGCGCAGACAGGCAGATTGGATTTATAGCTGACTGGACGACTAGAACGCCAAATATGTACGTATATTAAAACATCATTCGCCTCTGAACTTCAAAGCCTTTCCGCCAACGAGCTCAAACACTATTGAGGAGGATGCGGGAAGCTGGAACACTATCCAAGTGTTTGGTCAACACAGGGCTCCTTTCAAAGGATAGGTGTGATAACTAGAACCAGCTAAGGGGAAAGGTAAACTACTTAGAGGAGTGTTAATGAGACCCAGATAACACAATCCTCATCATGTTGTGCCCTGCCACTTAGCATTAGCGATCATTAATTCTGAACATGCTTCATACCTTTGTTGAAACAGCCATGTGCATCACGATATTCCCAGTAATGCAGTGTGACTCAAATGAAATTTGCCGTGTACTATTTTCATGCCAGTTTCCATGTCGAGATTCAAAATTCCGGTAGCGCATAAATACGGCATGACACAGATTTAAATCTTCCACCAATCTTACACGCATCTGAAATAAATGGTCATAAGCATAAGCTGTGTCATATGTGAGATGACAGAACAACCCCAGTGGTTGATTGTCCATACTGCGATTTACAGGACTCACACTTCGAACAGTAACACCATACCATATTCATGCACTGAAGAATTAATGTATAACCTGAAATGTCCAAGTTGGCACACATAAAAGATGTTAAAATCATCAAAATCAGAGAGCGGCTATTTTCGGTGCTTTATATTGTAAGGCATCCAACTCGCGAGCTCAGTTTCTTGTTGCTCTATCTCCACGTCTGAGCTATTTGGACATATCTACGTCGTGTGAAAGAGGGATAATAAATCTATCATCTAATGCTATTGTTTCACCAATCACGTGCCCAAAAGGGTCGTTTTTGAAAAACATTTTGTCCCGTCTTCTATGTGCAAAAATAGTTGCTAAACATAAAACATCAGTTTTCTCAAAATGCGAAAAATGGAAATAGAGCAAACAGAGAACTGAGCTCACGAACTGCTTCTAACTCTCGCGTCTCTGGTGTTTCCAGAAAATACAAGACGTGCTGAAGATCACGATTAAACAGATAACGATGAACGCTATACAGCCCACAGAGATTTTGAACAAGTAAACCATGACCTGATCGATGTCAATATCAAAGAAAGCTTTTTTTTTTTTTTGACCGCAAAAGAGAGACTTTCTACAGCCTGACAACAGATACGTAACATATGCCACACGACGAAATCAAGCTCTCGTCAAATTTTGAGCATATGGAGTTATTGGTATCACTGTAAAGCTTATTCATGCCCCTTTCTGTGTGTGAAAAAAAATTGTTCTAACTTCAGTAGAACTCGAGGTATTGGCGATTTAAGACGATGGGAGGAGGAGGAGGGAATGACCTGTGGTTGCAGCTGAATTTAATGAGAACATGGACGATCACTTTTGTTAATCCTTAGTAGGACTTCCCACTAAATTACAATTTCTGGGCTTTACTCAATCTATTTCAACAAATTCAGCTCTGAATGCATTTTAAGGTTGATACAGACAGCTTCTGTGATGAAAAAAAAAATGCGTTAAAAATTCATTCGCTGTCGAAAAACACGTGATTTCTCCGGTTGCCTCAGTTTGACAAGAACCTGATTTAATCGTGTCGCATCTTCATGATGGAGTGTGCAGGCCCTGCTATCGCCAGCTTTAAAATTAATCGGAATCTCAGGATTAAGATTGCTGCTGGGCGTCTGGATTAGCCGTAACCCATCAAAGGTTTTCTCTCTTAGTCATGGTCGCAGTTGCACAAGCTCTACTACACGAAGGATATCAAACTGGGAGAACCTTGCTAACCAACAATGCATTCACCGACAGGACAAAAGAGGGGATTATCGGATCTTAACTGCCTAAGCCACAGAACCTCAAATTCCCCACAATGATCGACTGATATTCCAGAGTGAAAAATAAAATTAAAACAAAAAACAAAAAAAAAACAGAAAATCTCTGCAAGGCATTGCTAGTAAAACCAGACTATTCTGTGGCTTTTATAATGACCACAATGTGTCTCTACGAATTATCTATCATTTGATTCTGATGAACTACTAAAAAAGCACGACTGCCATCACTGTGCAGTTGAATACCATCGGCAAATGTTGTCAATGATATAGGCCCAGAATGAAGAATTAAATAAAGCTTTGAAATAATAATGACCTGTGCTCAATTTGAACAATAAACAAAGCTTTTGTAGCATCATCAAGAGGACATTTCGGAAAACAATTACACCTCGACAGCCATGAAGTAACTGTACCCACTGAAGTTAAGGTGAAACTGAAACGATACCCTAGAGTACAGACAATCTTCACAGAATCTCCCCACTTTTTAGGTGAGGCTTCAACCCATTTCCCAAAACAGTTCTCCACAAAACTGTTTATACCTCACGGCTGTTTGAAGAAGAAGAATGCTCGTCACGAGTAGTCAAGACAGTCATTTTCATTTAGACTGGGCCATCTCGGAAATGAGACTTTTCCTTTGATTCAATATCCTCCAGCCTTTCATTTGCCCGCCCCGTGTGGTAAGATAAGACTGTCAGCTTAGGTAAACAACAAATACAACTTCAATATGATCAGAAATTTTCAAAATTCTTTCATCATCATGACACATAGTTTTCGAGGTTCGTTAAACTGCAGTGATTTATCTGTGAATTCTACTTGGACAGTAAAGAATATATTCACAATATAAGTTATAATTATATGATTAAATATTCCAGTGCAATTAAAACAAAATAAAAAAAATAATCAAACTCCAATCCCACCAAATGATATCTTCCCATCTGAGGAAACGAGACAATCGCCTCCAGATACATAGAACCTAATAACCTAAGGAAACTCTCTGCTCTGTAAAAGCCACCCTTCACCATATTTGAAAACTTGGCTCATCCGCCCCGCCACCCCGGTTCTATGCAAGCGGAAGAAAACAACAAAAAACGCCATGGGCACAAGGCAAAACGTTATCCGTCGGCTTGAAATCCCACAATCCGCCGTAACATCCGTTACCCGGTTATTGGGGGGCAATCGGCAGGCAATTAACCAAATAGATAACCAATTAAAGGGACGGGGCCTTGGTCAGGGATTCGTCCCACTAAGGGAGTTCATCGCCTTCCCGCGGCGATGTTCACTGGGAACATGGCGTTGGGCAATGAGAAAACAAGACATCAAACCGTGCAACAGGATGAGGCCCAGTAGTCAGGCCGTGGACAGAATCAGAAGCAATAGCCACAGGTCAGTGGATCTGGAATGAGAGTTTGATTCAGCATGGCTTGCTGACCCTGCGGGTCGCTATCTTTGGGGGTCCAGAGCACTGGCAGACAAGACAACGACAATCAAAGAAGGGGAACTGCAGCCATCATCCGCGGCCGTCTTATCGTAAACCAGCCATCTTTAGGATTTACAGGCCCTGGCTCGCATGGCCATCCCCGCCACTGTCTAATGGCCATTTGATCAGTTTTGATAGTGCAATTGCAGACAGTTCCCAACCTTTTGCCCTCGGCAAAACAATGATACGAACTGGAAACCATGGAAACAAGCCTAAGATAATCTGTTGATGTTTGGCTCGCCCAGTCCACAGAGATACCCTATATCTTACCCCCCACCCCCCCACCCATTCTCCCTCCAACTCTCTCGTCCGCCCTTCATAAGTTATAGTGGGGGATACACGCTACATCTATTCTGTATAAAAGTTGATCTTGGAAGAAAACAAAGGAAAACATGCCCTGAGCAATCTCATGCTTGCCGAGAAACATAATCAGGATATACAATTTAAACCATAGCTTATCCCAATATACATCTAGATGAAAATATTGACTAGAGATATAAATAAAAGTCTCTTATAAAACTATCTGACAATAAAACAATATTGAAAAGATATGAAAACTGATAAGGATCTCGTGTTTCCCTCTAATGGTGTATCAAGGAGCCATGCACAGATAAAGTGGCCATGGTGTACACATACAAACAAAGATTTCTTTCTCGTTTCCACATATCCTGATGATATGTCACGCTTCGACTCAGCTTTATACTAGCCACAAGTACAGAAGCCATGCACATACGTTAATGAACTGAATTGAAAATGGATGTGATAAACATAATGGTGACTGCCCATAGTAGCTTCGTTGTTTGGACACTACATGAATCAAACCCACCCCTCCAAACTTCGTGATTTATAAGAAAGCTGAACCTTTTCTCTTTCTGCGCACAGTACTTCAACTGGTGATGAGAAAAAGGTACTATCATTGCATAAAATATGCGAAAACCAGCTAATCAGCCTAACATTGTATCTCGTATCAATGGGGTCAATTTGCGTGTGTGTATCAGAAGGAGTCACAAAGCAGATGGCATGAAGAACATTACAAAAGTTGAGGAGATGAACAGAATTTTAAATGTGATAGTAATCATTAAACAGACCAAATTTGTATTTTCAAAAGGAAGGATGGCTGAAAGAACGAAAGAAAGAAAAAGATAGAAACTCACAAAGAAAGAATGAAAACAGGTGACAATGACAACTTCAAGAAATACGTTTTTTTTTTGGTTTCATATAATGATGGACGCGCATGGTACACAGGTGGTTTCGTCAAACAATTAAAAATAAAATAAACAGACGGGTACAGTGGAGGTGGGGGCTAAACAAGTTCACTTTTGATGACCAAGTTCGGTAAAAATGCTCTGGCACGCAATTTATCCATTAAGTCATTTTCAGCTCTTCTCTCATCAACAATATTGTGCCACGACAGCAAGAATGAGCTCTGGAGACTCGGCGGCCACTCCCTGTCAGAGATATAATCCCATGTCTAGAACGGCAAATCACCCAGCGTCCCTTTAAAACAATACAACAAAACCCAACGCAGTTATCAATCAATCAATCAATGTGTTTCATTTATCTTCTTACTGCGGCTGCTTCAGCGCGCATGTCAGGAAATAACGTGGCAGGGACCGGCGGGAGGAACAGTCACTCTGGACGATTAATCAATTGCCGCCCCTGCCACCATTGCCCGCCATGTTCCAGCAGGTGGCCAGCACTAATCGGACGCAAAATCGCATGTTCCGAACTGATAATAAGGTAAATAACAAGACCCAGAGAAGCTGTCAGCGTGTACACAAACGCAGCAGGGGTGTAAGTGAGAAATAATCAAACCAAAGATTGTGGTCACGCTTGGAAATTTGTAACAAACAGTGAACAATACAGCGATAAAGACCTCTGTTTTCTCTGGAGATCCAGCTCTTCGCAGCTTAGCCCCTGCAAGCTGGAAACTTCAAGTAAACATCATTAGGACTTGACAGAGTGTCCATTGTCCGGTTCACTTCTGACCAGTGGTTCAAGTAGCTCACTATTTCCCCTGAGGTGAGACTTTAAGACACTAAGGGGGGCAGGGGAGAAATGAGAGCCAAGACATGTTTACTGATATAGAGCCCAGTATGAAACTAAGTTAATGTCATCTCTATAGTCTCCAGAAGTTGTAGATTTTCTACATAGAATGTTCCCACAAGGCAAAGTAATATCCAAGGGTTCTCTAAAACCTGAGAAAGAAGGTTGAGAAATGCTGTGGGAGATCTTGGTATCCACGGCGAAAGGCTCTCCGCCATCGGCATGCTGTGCTCTACAACAGGATAAGGGATTATGCTGTCAATAGAATTTATACGTTGCCCTCGGCACTGACACCGAGACAGCTTGCGCCTTATGGCCTCGCATTCGGATTCGGACATGACTGACACATAATAAAAAGTTCAAGAAGTCCAGATAAGAAACATCCTTGCCAAAGAGTAAAGGGATGAAACCTATGATGGGATTGGACGAAGTAACGCATTAGGAACTGTGTGGAGGAAGATGAGAGAGAGCATGTGTCTGAATGTCAATGTGCGTGCAACTGTGTCTTTGGATTACGTGTTGTATTTGAATCGTACATCTCCACCAACCCTTTGACTGCTTGAAAAATAATTTTAAAAAGAAAGACAAAGAAACACACACAAAAACACAAGACTTCAAATTGATAGGGAGCACGGGAAAATGGCCAGGAACGCAAAAATGATATTCGCAA